>JAMQGT020010723.1:0-68508 GCA_024447675.2 Pterophyllum scalare | reverse complement strand
CCTAAAATAGCTGCTGTCCCTTTAAGACTGTCAGTAAATGGCAAGAAACAGGAAGTGATGCAACCAGAAGTGGTGGAAGCCCAGGAAAACCAGCAAGAAGGCTGCAGTAGTACATGCGTTCACCGTCCCATGCAATCCTGCTGTTCTAGACCTCATAAAGGCATTCCCTGTGAGTAGGATGGTTACTAGGAGTATATCTTTGATACTGTTGCAGTTTGAGACATTGTATTTGTAATAATAAGACATTAGGCCGCATGTTAGGGGATTTGGTGAAGCGGGTGACCTGTTAATGTATCCAGTTAAGTGTACCTGAATTATCCAATATACTAATTTGTATCCTATATGAAGATTACATTTGTTGGAATACATTATTTGATGGGAGGTTATTAAATACTTTAAAGGTCATATTTGTGCCTTAGAGACACTGGCAGACAGTCTATTTTACATATCTTGTTAAGACCTGCGTGCATTTGAAGTGCTGAACCCACCGTGTATTTACTATTCTGTGTGTTGTACTGTATTTCAGTTTCACACCGTTCACATTATAAAGACTCTCAAGTTCGACTGGGTGTCCTGGATTTATTGTGTGGAGGTGTTTAGCTTGCTGGATAGCTGAATGGAGATTTCTGCGAGGCCAGTACAGTGAAAAGGGAGACCTGCGACTGTGAGCGTCCAGCCTAGACCACTTTTCTGCTGTGAGACCGGCGCAACAGCTGCAGCACCACAAGAAGGTATACACCTGCCTGCTCGACATGGATAATAAAGTAAAAGATGTTGACACCCAATCCACAACATCGCATTCAAGTAAAGCTTCAGTTGCATCAAGCATCTCTATGGCAGCTGCTACGGCACGTGCAAAGGCAGAAGCTGCTCAGGCCAGAGCTGCATTTTCGTAGAGAGAGATAGAAATAAAAATTGAAAAGGCCCGTTTAGAGGCTACACTAGAAGCCTTGGAAAAGGAGAGAGAGGCAGAGGCTGCACTTGCTGAAGCGGCAGTTATGGAGGCTGCAGTGGCAAATCTGGAAACCGCAAGTGAATATAAAACGCAGCTAACACCCACACAGAGTCCCCGACAACGTATTGAACAGTATGTTAGTGAACAAAGCCATCTCAGCGGTAGCAGACCGTCACTAAAACTTGAACCCTCACCACAGAGTAACCACACTCACACACAAGGAGACAAGAAACTATGAGATAAATCCACAGTCTTGCAAAGCTCCCAACCTCCTAATCACATTGAGGATGACAACATTCATTCCAACCAAGTCTTTACACATCAACAACCTTACTTCTACCCTTCAAACGATCAGTCACACAATATAAATGGAGTACCAGGATATGCACCTGAGCCAGAAACCCGAAACCATTATCCATCTACTGCTCCGCATTGCTCTGGTGATGCAGGCCAAATTGATCTAGCCAGATACTGAGCTCGCAGCCAGCTAATGTCATCAGGACTTGTGAAATTTGACGACAAGCCTGAAAACTATCTAGCATGGAAATCATCATTCCTTGATGTCATTGGGGACTTAGCTCTTAGAGCGGGAGAAGAAGCTGACCTGTTAATTAAATGGCTGAGGAACAGCGTCTTCTGAGCATGCTCGACGCATTAAATCTGTCAATGTGAGAAATCCATCTGTCGGACTTGAACACATATGGGACAGATTAGATGAGCTGTATGGGTCGCCAGAAGCTATTGAAGGAGCTCTATTTGCAAAGCTTGAAAGATTCCCAAAAATTGGGCTTAAGTAGCACCTTAAGCTCAGGGAGCTATATGATTTGCTGTCAGAAATTGAATCAGCAAAACAGGAAGGATACTTGCCAGGCCTGTCATACCTTGACACTGCTAGAGGCATCCATCCTATTGTACAAAAACTGCCATACGGGCTTCAAGACAGGTGGGTGATGGAGGGTTCACACTACAAACAAGTACACAAGGTGTCTTTTCCACCATTTTCATTCTTCTTAGAGTTTGTGCACAAGCAAGCAAAGGTGCTTAATGACCCAAGCTTCAGTCTCCAGTCATTTTCCATTGCTTCTACTGCAATCAGAAGGGATAAGTTCTCACAGAGCCACATCACAGACCAAAGGCCAGTCTCGGTACATAAAACTGACGTCTCCCTGTCCAAAACAGCATCCTTTGCTGATGACCCAGAAAAGCTTTGCCCAGTGCATAATAAACTTCATCTCTTACGTAAGTGTTGAGGACTGAGAGAAATACCTCTCGATGAAAGGAAAAGGATCCTAAAGGTACACAAAATCTGTTTCAAATGCTGTGCCTCAAACAAGCACTTAGCTCGAAACTGCGAGGTAGTGGTTGAATGCTCCGATTCCCATAGCAACAAGCACCCTACAGTCCTGCATCCAGACAAACTTCCAGCTATCTCCATACCTAACCGTCCCCCTACAGAGAATGGCGGGGAGATGGGCTCTCCAGAAGATGCAGTTGTATCTAAATGCACTGAGGTGTGTAGAGAGGGATTTAGCGGCAAATCATGTTCCAAGATATGCCTCGTAAAGGTTTACCCTGCTGACAGCCACAGAGAGTGCAAAAGGATGTACGCCATGTTGGATGACCAAAGCAATAGGTCATTGGCACGCTCTGAGTTCTTCGAGATATTCAACATTAATGGTCCTTCAGCCCCATACACTCTCAAAACATGCTCAGGTGTTGGAGAAACAGCTGGTCGCTGTGTGACTGGGTTTGTTGTTGAGTCTGTAGATGGTGCTCTCAGCATCCCCACTGCAACATGATTCCTAATAACAGAGACGAGATACCCACTCCTGCAGCTGCACTTAGTCACTCTCACCTTAAATCAATAGCCCATGAAATCCCTGTGTTAGATAGCAGTGCTGAAATCCTGCTGCTACTTGGGAGGGACTTGCTAAGGGTCCATAAAGTAAGGGAACAAATCACTGGGCCCTCTGATGCAGCATATGCACAGAAATTGGATTTAGGATGGGTGATCGTTGGTGATGTATGCCTGGGCAGCTCCCACAGGCCTGAAGTTACTACCTATAAGACTCATGTTCTGGAGAATGGCAGAACAAGTTATTCTCCCTCCATGTGAAAACCACATTAAAGTGAAAGAGAAACTCTGCCCCTCCCGTCAGGCCCAATCGATCAGTTTTCCTCTAAACCCCAAATGCTACAAGCCAAGCTGTGAAAACTTGGGTGATGCAGTTTTCCAGAAAACCAAGGATGAAAGCAAGCTTGCACCATCAGGGGAGGATTTCCTGTTCCTTCAGACAATGGAGAATGAGTTCTTCCAGGATTCCTCCAACAGTTGGGTAGCTCCCTTGCCATTCCGCCAGCCACGTAAGTGTCTTCCTAACAATCGCCAATACGCTATGAGTCGCCTTAAGTCTTTGCAGCACACCTTGAACAAAAAAACCCCAGATGAAATCCATACTTTCTGGACTTCATGCAGCAAATATTGGACAATCAGCATGCAGAGCTTGCACCTCCGGTGCAAAGGGGAAAGGAGTACTGGTATCTGCCATTCTTTGGAGTCTACCATCCACAAAAACCCACTCAAATACGAGCGGTGTTCAACTCAAGTGCACAGTTTGAAGGGACATCTCTTAATGATGTGTTATTACCTGGACCAAACCTGAACAACAGTTTGTTAGGTGTCCTCATCAGATTCAGGAAGAACCCAGTTGCGATTACAGCAGACATTCAACAGATGTTTCACTGCTTTCTGGTGCGGGAGGACCACAGGGATGTTCTTCGTTTCATCTGGCACAAAGAAAATGACCTGAGGAAAGAACTGGTTGACTTCAGAATGAGGGTGCATGTTTTTGGGAACAGCCCCTCCCCTGCTGTAGCAATCTTTGGTATGCGCAGAGCAGCGCAGGATGGAAAAGAGCATTACGGAGCCGATGTTTGTCAGTTCATAGAGCGTGACTTCTACATGGATGACGCGCTCAAGTCCCTTCCCTCCGTGGAACAAGCTGTTGACCTTCTTTCGAGAACACAAGAAATGCTAAGAGTCTTCAAATCTTCGGCTCCACAAAATAGCCTCTAATAAGCCTGAAGTGATGGATGCATTTCCAGTGGAGGATCGTGCCAAGGACCTTCAGGACCTTGGCCTATTCACAGATGACCTTCCTGACCAACGGAGTCTTGGATTGAAATGGAACATCATGTCAGACCAATTTACATTTCACGCCCCTCAGACAGGAAGGCCACACACACGTAGGGAGTTGCTGTCTATGGTCAACAGCCTCTTGACCCACTTGGTTTCTTGGCTCCAGTAACAATCAAGGGATGGCTGTTACTAAGAGAACTGTCAGAAGAAGCTTCTGACTGTGACTCTCCTCTTCCAGAGGCAATGCAAGAAAAATGGATGGAATGGCAAAACTCCTTGCAGCATCTCAGCAGTATCCATGTGCCCCGTCCATACTCCACAGTTCCGACCTGCAAAGCCAAGAGTACCGAGCTATGCATCTTCTCTGATGCTTCTGTGAAGGCCATATGTGCTGTTGCATATCTGATAGTCACAATCCATGATGGAAGAGTGGAGGTAGGATTTGTCCTTGCCAAAGCACAACTTGCTCCTCAGCCAGAACTTACTATTCGCAGGTTGGAGCTCTGTGCAGCCGTGCTCGCCGTCGAAATAACTGAGGTGGTTGCTGAGGAGATGGACCATCCGTTCAACATGATCAGTTTCTATACGGACAGCAAGGTGGTCCTTGGTTATACAGTGTATCACAAAAGTGAGTACACCCCTCACATTTCTGCAGATATATATATATATATATATATATATATATATATATATATATATATATATATATATATATATATATATATAATATTTCACTACTTAGAGACTATCAGTGCATGAGAACAAATTATATTGAAGATCTACTCGACATATATATCTTTTCATTCATTCCATTCTTCATTCTATTGGGTTTAGGTCTGGAGACATGCTTGGCCAGTCCATCACCTTTACCCTCAGCCTCTTCAATAAAGCAGTGGTTGTCTTAGAGGTGTGTTTGGGGTCATTATCATGCTGGAAAACTGCCCTGCGACCCAGTTTCCGGAGGGAGGGGATCATGTTCTGCTTCATTGTTTCACGGTACATATTGGAGTTCATGTGTCCCTCAATAAAATGTAACTCCCCAACACCTGCTGCACTCATGCAGCCCCAGACCATGGCATTCCCACCACCATGCTTGACTGTAGGCATGACACATTTATCTTTGTACTCCTCACCTGATCGCCGCCACACATGCTTGAGACCATCTGAACCAAACAAATGAATCTTGGTCTCATCAGACCATAGGACATGGTTCCAGTAATCCATGTCCTTTGTTGACATGTCTTCAGCAAACTGTTTGCGGGCTTTTTTGTGTACAGACTTCTGAAGAGGCTTCCTTCTGGGGTGACAGCCATGCAAACCAGTTTGATGTAGTGTGCGGCGTATGGTCTGAGCACTGACAGGCTGACCCCCCACCTCTTCAATCTCTGCAGCAATGCTGACAGCACTCCTGCATCTATCTTTCAGAGACAGCATTTGGAAGTGACGCTGAGCACGTGCACTCAGCTTCTTTGGACGACCAACGCGAGGTCTCTTTTAAAACGCTGGATGATCGTGGCCACTGTGCTGCAGCTCAGTTTCAGGGTGTTGGCAATCTTCTTGTAGCTTTGGCCATCTTCATGTAGCGCAACAATTCATCTTTTAAGATCCTCAGAGAGTTCTTTGCCATGAGGTGCCATGTTGGAACTTTCAGTGACCAGTATGAGAGAGTGTGAGAGCTGTACTACAAAATTGAACACACCTGCTCCCTATGCACACCTGAGACCTAGTAACACTAACGAGTCACATGACATTTTGGAGGGGAAATGACAAGCAGTGCTCTATTTGGTCCTTTACGGGTGTAGTCTCTTAGGGGTGTACTCACTTTTGTTACCGCTGGTTTAGACATTAACGGCTGTATATTGAGATATTTTGAGGGAAGAATAAATTTAAACAGTTATATAAGCTGCACACAGACTACTTTTCATTGTGTCAAAGTGTCATTTTGTCAGTGTTGTCCCATGAAAAGATATACTTAAATATCTGCAGAAATGTGAGGGGTGTACTCACTTTTGTGATACACTGTATGTACCCTGATGGCTGTGGTCAGGGTAATACACTGTGCTACATTAAAAATTGGTTTGAGTAACTTAGAGGACTCACAAGAGCTGTTGATGATGTTTTAGTACTTTATAACACAGCATACCTAAGCATTTGTATTGGAATAATGAAATGAATATGAAATATGAAGATGAAGATGAAAATCTAACTGCCATAAAGAAGACTACATGCACACACACACATGCAACCTCTGTGATCAGCTGGAGGTGAATAGAATAGCATGAAACATATACATATCATGGTATGTTAATCACTGGTAAAAATGATGTGAAGGTGATGCTCAAATCTAATTGGGTGGGTTCTGCAGAAATGTGAGGGGTGTACTCACTTTCGTGATACACTGTACTGTTGCCATAAAGGTCTGTGTACAGTCTGTGTTTATGTAGGTGCTTTGTGTCTCACCGTCATATCCAGATGAAAAGGTTTCACAACAGAACATTGCAGGTCTCATATTTCTTCACAAGTTTGCCTTTTTCCCATCGTGCATCCTGCTTCTTCGTTTTTCGGAGGTAAATGATGGACAAGAATAACCCGTGATTCATTACACCAGATGCCTTTTTTCAGAGCTCCACACTCCAGTTTTGATGCTCATGTGTAGACCTATTTGGCAGTGGGCAACAATCAGCCAGGGCACTCTGACTATTTAGCCCCATTTACAGGATCCTGTGATTGCTTGCTGACTCTGCCAACCTTTAGACCTTTGCCAACATGAAGAATGTCAGAAATTTGACCACATGGGCCAGCCTTCTCTCTTCATAACTGAGCTTTGGTTTTCATCAATTCACCATTCAAGCTTCTTTGGACCACTTTTGGTAGGTACTGATCAAATTTGGATTTGCTCTGACCTCTAGCCATCATAACACTTAACACAACACTGCCCATTTTGCCGCCTTCCAACAAATCAACTCCAAGTGTTCACATGCTGCCTAATACAACCCACACAATGAAAGGTGGCATTGTAATAAGATAATCCATGCTGTTCACCTCTATACGTCACCTGTCAGGGGTTTTAAAAATGTGGCTGGTCAGTGTGTGTTTTGAATGAGGTATATCAGAGCGTCATATTTCCTCAGGCTATTTGTGATATATAGCACATTTGATAGCATGGGGTTGTTCATAAAACTTTTGCAATACCTGTGGGAATGGAGAACTGATTAAATTTTAATGACCCTAACTATTTTTTCATGACCTCTCCAGAATAATTTTTTAAAAAGGAGTGACCTTGCCCCGGGCAAGTAAATTTTAATGACACAATAAATGGTGAAATTGTTTCCTAGGCCATGCTAAACTTTTGCCCTCATGGCTGCAGCATTAAGCACCTTAGGCTGCACGAGTTATAATGAATATATTTTGCAAATAATACATTTCTTATTCAGCAGTCTTTGTAAGATTTATATTGCTATTGCTTGTGTTTATTAATTTGCTTGAATTTATTCAGTTTTTATCCAACAGTTACAAATTACTCACTTAGTATCGAGAGAGCTTTTTGTGCATCTTGGGAAGTTACCTTTTCAAAGGCAACAGTAGTGAATGCAGAAGTGGGTGATGTTTTAACATGTAACCTGTTTTACTCAGGTTACCGATACAAATCAAATTTTTCTTCATCCATAAAAAATAAGAAATGCTGTAACAGTCACTCTTAACTGCGGACAAAACATTTTTACATTTTTGCTTTTCCTCATGCCACATGATGAATTTGGCATGACAGCTACAGCCTGGAGGTTTGTATAATATTGATCTACATGTACGGTATTTGTATAATTAAAGTGTTTCCTGTTTTGTGAAAATCCATTTGATGTACTTTGAAATTTAATATACATTGTAACTTTTATTGAGTTGTTTCTCTAATATAAAACCTATGTAGATCTTTTTCATATTAGACATTTTGGCCTGTCATATCAATAAAATCAGGGACTCTATCACTAATAATGGCTCCTGTTTTGTCGTGTTTGTAAGAAAGCTTGGGACGTGTGACACGTTAACACGCAGAAGCAGATAAATGGAATTTGTCTATCTAGGATTACTCTAAAAGTCAGATCTACATGAACATATTACTAGATTTTGAACCTGGCTGAACAGAGACGAGATCAACATTTGGAATCTGGATCCAGGAATTTTGGGGGGGATTCTATACCACTGCAAGTGACGATTGGACATTCCACAACATACCTATACAAAACATGTCAAATTGAAATAAAAGAAATTGGGACACATTGTTGTGATATTCTCAAGAAAATATCACAAATTAATCTAAAACCAGATATCCTTCAGGTTGCAGGGATTCTATTCATGCATGACATGGTGGGAAATTGTAGACTTGATGACAATGTGCATTCTCAGATTGTTTCTTTAGAAATTACTTCAAAAAAGAAAATAAATTGAAATCTTTCTGTCTCTTTTGTAAATGAATAAACACACCGTATGTTGTATGTCACTTAGCCCAGCCACAGCGGGCCACAAGCCAATGCACTCCTAGTACCAAGCCCGGAAATATGGGGAGGTTTGGATCAGGAAGAACATAAAATTTTGGCCAAATAAAACATGTGGATCATAAAGAATGAGATTTCTGTATCAGATTGGTTATGACCGCAACTGTTATTGTTGGCCAACAAGGTGTTGGTAGAAACTGTCAGCCAAAGGCAAACGAAAGAAGGGGAAGGCGTGCTAGGAGGCAGCGAGAGTGAAAGAAAGATAGGAGATTGGATGGAAATGCCAGGCAGAGAGTAAAGAGGAAGGCCATTGAGATGGTTCATGGATGTGAAGGAGGACAGAGGAGGATGCCGGGAATAGGGTGAGATAGACGCAGGTTATCCTCTGTGGCGACCCCTAAAAGGAGCAGCTGAAAGAAGAAGAAGAAAAAACAAGAATGTTGTCATGTGTTGAAACAGGCTTACATGTTTTTTCTGAAAGTACTGTCTTCTTATGATTTTGTTGTTGTTTTTCGATAGTAAATTAATTAGAAGGCCCTGGTCTCTTGCTTAGTGTTTCTTCAATAAGTCACTGGTCTTATACATTTTTATTTTATATTATAAATATCATGGATCCTGTACTAGTCAAAGGTTTTCCTTTGTTTATGAACACTGATCTTTAGTTTAAGGATGGATTAGACTTGGCTGGGCTCTGCCTGCAGGTGGAGTCTCCTGTTCCTGCTCTGCTCTCATCACACCTGTTTCTCACTAATCACCTACCTGAATTCAAGGACCAATTCCAGCATCCATTCCCGACCAGTAATCAGGCTCCTTTGTGGCTCTTGTGATTTTCTGGGTTCTCTTGGTGCTAATGTCTTTGTTCTTCTGTTTTCTAGTCACTTCTGAATGGCTGGAGAGTTCAATACCTGAAAGACTCATTTACTTGATCTCATCAAGCCGGTCTGCCTCATCTGAAAAATACCGGTTAAATACTCACCTCACTGACTCACCTGCCTATCCACCCTCCAATATTTCCAACTCGCTACAGATTTCTGACCATTTGCCCCCCCCCATCATGCTCTTCTCATTCTCTGTTAGAATCTTTTAGAAATACTCAAGTATGCTTTTAAAAGGTTATCATGGCTGTGGTGCAGGTAAGTGACACATAGTTACCTCTAAATTGTTTATTTTCTGTTGTTTGCTGCATTTTCAGTGAGAGAACTAGCAATTTGGTATTTTGTAATATTTGCTGATATTTCATTGAAAAGGCTGAATTGAGGATTTATTGTTACCAAATTTGACAGGGCCATGTTCCAGGCATCCAAAGAAAACCAAAACCACCACCCATGCTTTTTCTGTAGGATTTTAAATTTTATGTAAAAAGCAAAATACGGATGCAAAATGGATGATGATAAAATACGAAAACACTGAATTAGAAGAAAATGCTTATTTGGAATGACTTCAAACACCACTTCAGCTTCTCTTAGAAGGATAGCCTCAGGCGTCGCTTTAACTCTTTGGGGTCGGCACTGATCTCATTCCAGTTGTCTTACTAGTATTTTTCAGCATGCAAGTTGAAAGGGCTGAGATCTTCAGCAAGAGTATTTTCCTCTGCAGTGTGTTCAGACTAACTCTCTTGCATCCCTATTATCAAGGCAAATAATGCGACAATTTATTTTTACAATAAACTCCATGAACTCTCTTTTGCTCTCTTACACATTATTTAGTGATCATGGAATAACCTGGTAATACACACCTACAAAGATCCATCTTTTCTCTTGTGAACCTTGTTATTTAATAGGCTACGCAGCGCATCTCTTTTTACACATGCTCACACCTCCTCACATTTATGCAGCCCACATACTGTAGTGGACTGATACTAGTAGCAGTCATGATAACAATGATTAATGTGTTCATTCGCTCACATCTACTCCAAGTGGACTGATAAATGCTTGTTGCTGATACCATCCTCCTGAAAATCTCAAAATGTTTAGACAGCCAATCCGAATGACAAAAACAGTGTATTAAAAAAAATGAAGAAGAAGAAATGTGAAATGCGACCAAGATTTTAAAACATGTCACGTACTTGGAAGAAAAAGCTCCTGTGTTACCTTCTATATAAAAATCTTCAAATTACAAACAAAGCGTGCAATAATCATTAATTGCCAATTAACTGCACTAACACTTTTTTCTTTCCTGATGTTGATGTGGTTCATTTTACACAGCAACGAGGACGGCAAGGTGATGACCATGGGATGTTAAATTGCTTTATACCTGTCAGGCTAATAAAAAAGTAAGTATTTATAAGGACAAAATGTAAACATTTATAACCTTCGCCATATCCTTGTGAAATCATTAATGCATACAGAAAATAAAAACTGTAGCAGAAGAAATTCAAACAATACCTAAAATAACACAAATACATTTGACAGTGCCCCTTTTCTTCTGCCGAGGTTTCAGCAATACAAAAATACAGATTTATTGCTAACAGTTGTTTATGTCAATGCAGTCAGCTTTTTATATTCATGGGGGGGGGGGTCTGGCATGATGGCTCTATGTACACAAAAGTCGTTGACAATGGAGAATTTTGCTACACACTATGCTACCGTATCTGCTAAAATACTTGCTAACGTAATTTCCTTGTTTCGCTGTGGGAATTAATTGATGTTCAACATTTGTTATGCATGACTTTTCTCCCTGTCATGACCCTGCACCCTGCAGTTTGAGAAATACTGACTGGAAATGCATTCATGGAGGGGGGAGGGGGGCATTAGCATAAGGTATGATAGTCTAATTCTTTTTCATTTAAGTATTTAAGGGACACCAGTGGCTCGAAGTTATACATACTGTAGGTGCTTTTATGAGCATATGTTTTGAACCACATTCTCAAGGTAATACATTTCTGCTAAATTAGATTTTCCATTATTTTGGATTTTCTCAGCACATTTCCTTTTTCAATACATAATATTTTTTACCGGACACAATTTGCTCCCCAATCTTCACCAAAATTGCCAGATGATCTTCAGAGTAAGACTCACAGAAGTTATCTAATGAGTTTTTGATTTCTGAAAGCGTTCAGCAGGGAAGCAAGTGAGTCATAATTAAGTCATATGGACTAGTTCTTATATAGCACTTTTGTACTCTAGCTGAGCACTCAAAGCACTTTAACAACATGTTTGCATTTACCCATTCACACCCATTCATACAAGCACTTCCTTATACAGCTAAGTGCTTACTATCTAACATTCACACACATTCATAATCTAGCAGTTGCATCTGAGAGCAACTTGGGGTTCAGAATCTTGCCCAAGGATACTGGAGCAGCCAGGAATCACACCACCAATCTTCCGAATAGTAGGCTACCTGCTCCACCTCTTGAGCCACAGCCACCTCACCATATCTCACTGTTTTGTAGTATTTGAATACTAGGGGATGCTTTCAAATATGCGTCAAACCTGTGATGGACTGACAAAAATTTCAGGGTCCCAGCTGACATTGGGCAAGAAGCTGTGAAAAACATTAATATTTTCCAATCTTATCCTAAATTGGCGCAACATTTAAACTAAATTACCACAGCCAGGCAGAAAGTGTGGTCATAGATTGTGACTTTTTTATGTATTGACCCTAAACTTGGGGTATAAGCTTGGTACTCCTTCCTGAAATTTTCCCAAAAGTTGCATCATGAATGAAGGTATTCTTTGACTATTGTGGTGCACTGGAGTGAGCAACACCATTTTTCAACAGTTGCAGCCACACTGTTGACCCATCAGATCAAGTTGCCATGGTGACTGTGCCCTGCAGAACTGCCCTTTCGCCTCGTTGCCACTTGCAGCTACGTTTTGCACTTCTTTTGCCATTTTTCTGGAAAATCTGTTGAATTTTGCATGAGTGGGAACTTTTAATTTTAGTGACAAAACTAAGACTATTGTTACAGGTCAACTTTTAAGTAGTGAATCATACAAAAAATACTTCAATGCAATTTTATATTTAATGTCACATGGATCATTTCTTGAATCCATTTTGCTATTCTGTAGACTTACTTTTTGTTGCTCAAAGGTAGGATCTGAGCTGTAGCTCTACCTTTATTGGGGATATTATTTGTGTCTGCCCATATATTTCAATTACTACTTTGTGAATAACACAGATTGCTAATCTTGCAATGGAATTCAAAAGAGCTTTTGAGCATTCACCAGTGTTCATCATTATGTCATTATTAGCCAGGAATCCATCCTGCACAATTTTCTTGTTCTTTTTTTGTTCTGTCCCATACCACTTTGTCTTCATTATCTTTTAATATATTTCCATATGATTAAGTCCCCAGTGGTCATGCGCATTGTATAATACCTTCTAATCATAAACTCCATTATAGAAAATTTATCTTGAACTTCCAACTGAATTCCTCTCTGACCACTGGCTTTCATATGACATTCACTGCACCACCTCTCCTCTGGCATTGCCATGGCATGACTGTGCAGTGACAAACTGAATGGTTGGGGTAAGAGGAGGTTAAATGACTTGCCTCCAAGACAAAGAGTTCATCATTGCATCGGCTCTATAATGAAGGTAAAGGATTGCTGGCCTCTACACCTCTGGGGAAAGAAAATTAGCACCTTCCAAGCGTTCTGCCATTTCAGGGAAAGCAACTCACATTGCTGTGTGATCTCCCTGAAGCCTTTTACATAATATTCATATGATCTCATGAGGGAGAATATTAGTGTTTGGTTATGAAATTCAAATAAGCTGCAGTATAACTTAGATGGCGGATATTGATAAAAGCAAATAATTGGCCAGAGCCTGATGAGTAATTTCTTTAAATTAGATAGATTTTGAAGTTGGGACTACGCTCTATCTTATGAAAAGTTTAACTCTGATTAAATCTGACCAGGGAGGCAAAAGCTGACCTATTTTAGATTCCATTTAATCCAAACTATTTGGCCTCTGGTGTGCCAGAGCTCTGTCATTATGGTATAGTACAAATCATTTATATTGTATTGAAGAAGGCACATTGTTTTTGTGCTGCCTATCCATCATTCTGAAGTTCTCCTGCTGTCATAATTGTTTGTTGCCTAAAGTTTATCAGGAAGTCTTATACAGAAGCATAGTCTTTCTGAAATGGGTGTAGTAATATGCCTTAAAGATACAGCAGTGGGTACTTCAGGCTTTAATCTTAATTTAAAAAAAAAAATTAATCATGCATAATTCCTAAAATAATAAAACTATAATTGGTTTAATAAAAAAAAAGATGTAAGTTTAGCTGACGTTTTATTTTTTAATATTCGTGGATTCAATGCAATCATTGTCTGTCAATCCCCAGAAGGAGAAAGCAACAAAAGCCACAGAAAATACATGTAAATTAAAAAATTTAAATTAAGCAATGCTTTCTTAGTGTCATGCCATCAGAAAAATACATTTCAGTAACAAGGTTGGTGTTTAATAAATCAGACTCTACTCCTGCTGTTTAGCTGGGATAGGCTCCAGCCCCCCTGCGACCCTGAACAGGATAAGCGGAAGAGAATGGATGGGTGGATGGATGGTACTACTGCTGTTTTTTGTGTCCCTTTATACTGATATTCTCTGCTCTGAGCTGGTTTACATCAGCCACTGGATCCAAGCAGCCATACATGAAAGAGCTCCACTTTGTATCTTTGTTCCATACTGAAAAGAGTTAGGCACATAAATAAAATCTTTCTGTGAAAAATCAAGGAAAAAATGACAGATAGGGATTATTACATAATATACTGTCTATCTGCTATAACTATTTGACATCTATTATTTAGCTCTTTATTTCTGTTTTCTAGAAACCTGTCACCTTCTATCACCTAAATTCCACAAAGCATTCTAGTACTTGTGAAACTGACATTTACTGAATTCAAATTCTGAGTCTCCAACTAAATGTAGGAGGTTCCATATTAGTGCATTCCATACTGATTCCATTTTTACACTTTGAATTGAATTTGGTTTCTTTATTACTTTTCTTGGTCTGCTGCTGTTTGGTTTTAACCAAAACTACTGACTTAGATCTAGGAATAGACCATAGCTTGGATGAAAATACACCGCTTTACAGCATTAAGCACCCAATCCAAGGCAATTACACATAGTCGCAGCTAGTTTCTACATGACAGTGACAATACCAGTTAACACATTTGCCACTGCTTTTATTATATTTTTTAAAAATGCTGATTGCACTCTATTGAAGTCTATCGGACCTATGCATTGTAAAATTTTTCTACAGAGATACCCAATATGTTGCATTGTGACACATGCAGGTCCTGACTAAACAGCATTACGTGACCAGTTATAATTGAGTCCACGTTTGGAAATTGGCACTGATTCCCATAATGTTATAATCTATTATCTCACAAAGAACTGTTAAAGTATATTACAGCTCCATCTGTTTAGTAAAAACTGTGATTATTCCTGTAATTTACCAAAACCACAAGGAATTAAGGGCTGAATGAGCTATGTCTCTTCTTTATCATAAGCAAATGGTAAGGAAAGCTGTAAGTGTCAAAAGAACATGGAGAACAAAAGTGAGACCAGTGTTACATGTGTTTCATCACAAGGCAGCACAGTGTGTGACAACCTAATTTAACAATGTAGCTAGGACAGATGTGAGAAAAAAAAATACAAAATGCAAACAGGCATCACAGAGAGTAAAGAGCATGAAGCTTATCATATGTCAAATTTTACCAAACACTATGTTTTCAAGACAGTTTACAGTTTACCCAAAAGCTTTAAACAGGTGTGAGCTTTCTGGTGGTGTTCTGAGCAAAAATTTTGAGAACAGTATCACTGAAATGAAATGCATATACAATTAAATTTTAAAAAAAAGTATAATATAAGTTATTGTCCATAGTTTTTCCTGAGGTTAATAATTTTATAGACTGTTAAAGAAGTCAGAACATACCTTCCTCTCATTTTCTTCATGTTCAAGAAACCTATCAATAGTCAAGATTTTTAATCATTCTGTGACTGCTCTGCCATATGAATGAATTGTTCTCTTGTGTCCTCTCACTCTTTGTTGTGGTCATCGGTCTATAAAAATGATAGAAGATTCTGAAATTACCCGGGGTCACATATGGTCTGGCCTTTGGCCCTCCTGATGCAGGCAGTGTTTGAGCATCAGAAAAACTTTGAAGCAAAGAGACTCTGAGCAGTTAACAAAAACAAATGGCATAAATACAATTACTGAAGCCACTGCAGAGATTAAATACTTCACCAAATTACTTCAACAAAAAACTGAGTTGATTATAGAGTGCCAGTTCAGACACAATCCAATTTTTTTTAATGGAACAGCTAAATGCAACATCAGGTTAAGATGTGAACAATTTTGCCATACTAATAAATTCAGTACATGATAAATAGTTGTATATACTTTCATACTGATCCAAATTCACTGTTTTAAGATGCTCATTTAAAAAAAAAAATTCCTTAGAAATATTCAGCTGGTGATAACAGTAAAATCCCATTGGAAACTTGATTAGGTCATAAATGAGCCTGAAATATACACTGCTCAAAAAATTAAAGGAATGCTACAAACAAATCAGATCTCAATGGGAAAAAATATGCTGGATACCTATACTGATATGGATTGGGTAATGTGTTAGGAATGAAAGGAAGCCACATAATCTGATAGAAATGAAAATGATCAACCAACAGAGGGCTGAATTCAAAGACACCCCAAAAATCAGAGTGAAAAAAGTGATGGGGCAGGCTAATCCATTCTGCCAAAATTTCATTGCAGAAACTCAAAATGGTACTCAATAGTTTGTATAGCCCCACATGTTTCTATGTCTGAGAACATCGGGGTATGCTCCTAATGAGATGATGGATGGTGTCCTGGGGGACCTCCTCCTAGATCTGGACCAGAGCATCACTGAGCTCCTCCACAGTCTGAGATGCAACCTGGCAGAATCAGATGGACCAAAGTATAATGTCCCAGAGGTGTTCTATGGGATTCATGATAGGCAAGTGTGGGGGCCAGTCAATGATATCACTTTCTTCATCCTCCAGAAATTGCCTTCATATTATTGCCACAAGAGGCCAGGCATTGTCGTGCACCAGGAGGAGCTCAAAACCCACTGCACCAGTGTAGGGTCTGACATTGGGTCCAAGGATTTCATCCCGTTACATAATGGAAATCGGGGTGCTGTTGCCTTGCCTGCAGAAGTCTGTGCATCTTTCTGTGGATATGCCTTCCCAGACCATCACCAAACAGATTATGCTGAACAGTACTACAGGCAGTATAATGTTTTCCACCGCTTCTCCAGACCCTTTCACATCTATCACATGTCCTCAGGGTGAACCTGCATAGAGTGCCAGTGGTGGACCCTACCAATTCTGGTATTCTATGGCAAATGCCAATCGGGCTCCACCCTGCCGGGCAGTGAGCACAGGTTCCATTAGAGGACCTCAGGCCCTCAGATCACCCTCATGAAATCTGTCTCTAATTGTTTGGTCAGAGACATTCACACAAGTGGCCTTTAGGAGGTCATTTTGTAGGGCTCTGACAGTGCTCATCCTCTTCCTCCTTGCACAAAGGAGTCCTGCTGATAGGTTAAAGACCTTCTACAGCACTGTCCAGCTCTCTTAGAGTAACTGCCTTTCTCTTGGAATCTCTTCCATGCTCTTGAGACTATGCTGGGAAACACAGCAAACCTTCTGGCAATGGTGTTTGTTGATGGCAGAGTTGGATCACCTGTTCAACCTCTGTAGGGTCCAGGTATTGCCTAATGCAACCAGTAGTGAAACTGACCCTAACCAAAGCAAAACCAGTGAAAAAAAACAGTCAGAAAAGTAGGGAAGAAATGCCAGTGGCCTCCACCTGTAAATCCATTCCTGTTTTGGGGCTCTAGTGCACCTGTTGTTAATGTCATGAAACTGATTAAACACTTCCCCTGGCATTTGACTGACCAGATCAATATCCCAGAAGTTTAATTGACTTGATCCTACACTATGATTAAAAAGTGCCCCTTTAATGTTTTTTTTTTTTTAGCATATCACAGTGATCGAAGTCCTGTGTCATCTCCTGTTTTTCTCCTGATGTTATTCTTAAAATGCACAGCTCATTTGTGTTAGATTAAAGGTAAGGGTTAGGAGAAACAGATGAGGTTTTAGTGATGTTCAAAAGAAGATTATAACTTATTTTTGATTAGACACAGACTATACTGCTTATACTGACAGCTAGCTTTCAAAGATTTATTTTCCTGCTTCTTGTGCTTTACAGCAAAATGTTTGCACAGCCTTAATAATTTGACCTATGTTACATTTGAGATAGAAAAAAGCATCAAAATATCTCCCCAAATCCCCCCTTTTTTGCCACATCATCCATTTGAAGAACTATTGGATAGTATTTCTTCAGCCTTACTCAGGTAAACAGATGCATGACATTAGCTTCTGACTTATAACACCTCTTAGCTACTGTAGCATTCACATTAGCATCATGGCATGAACCCACAAACAAACAAACAAAAAAACAACAACACAGATTTAGCTCCTGGGTTGGAAAAAAGAAGCCAAGTGCCTTAAACCTGCATTCTATGTGAAGGCCACCAGCTAGTGTTAGCTATGGTTTAAAAAAAAAAGACTTCCAGTCCTATAGAAGTCTATGGGACGCTGGCTTTCCGACTTGACCTCAGTAAATACTTTCCTGCTGAGTTTATGGGCTTGATCACTCATTTCAGGTCATACTGAATAAAAATATGTGGGTTTTTTTAAAGTCTGTTTTGTAAATCTTGGCCATAACATGTTTCAGAATTGAGGATTATCCATGGTTTGCTCAATGGCTAATGACTTATGGCTCGCAAGTTGTTAGCCAATGAGCAACATTGCCAGCCTTATTTTTTTTTTAAACCAAAACACTAATCTTGAGGCTTCAAATCAGGCCTTCAGAAACCAATTATCAGAAACTATTATATTGTCTATCTTTAAAGCCTACTTTGACTAATTACTACAGCTTGCTTTATGAAAACACTTGTTACACTGTGCATTAATATTAACACATATCAGCAAATAGCTGTGAATAACTGTAATGCTATGTTACGGTTAATTTTTAAATCGGGAACGATGAACTCTTAAATCAGCATGAGCTGTGACAGACTGGCAGCCTGTCCCGGGTGTAACTCGGGACAACCCTGTGACATCTTGAATAGGCTCCAACACCCCCCACGAAGAAAAGATGGATGGATGGCTGCTAAAGGTATTCGATCAAGCAACCATCTTAATGACTTAGCTACTGTTTTCCATTGAATGCACTGTTAGAACGCTTGGCTTAAATATTTCAGCCAGATATTTTTAGCAGAATTAATTATTTACATGCCACATGTTATGCCAAGTGATCAAGACAATTAAAATATTGTGACTTTTGTACATTTATTCCATATTTTAACACATATTAAAATAATTTCACACAAAAAGTGTGTCCAATTTGAACACATCCCTTTTTGTGTATGTGTTAATGTTACTCTTCAGATAAAATTTTAGGACATCATGAGTAAAGCATGCCAGTCATAGCTATTTCAGTCATAAAAGCATAATTAAAACACTGCCAATGGAATGAGCCTAGTGAAGTCTATTATTGTTTAAAGGGTGTATCACCAACAGCATGGTGGCGTGGTGGTTAGCAGTGCTGCCTCTCAACTAGAATGACATCTAGAAGGTTCGATTCCAGTTTGCATGTTTTCCCCGTGTCTGTGTGTCTGTGTGGTTTTCCTCCCATAGTCCAAAAACATGTAGTTACTGGGGTTAGTGTGTTAGCCCTGCAACAGGCTGGTGACCTGTACATGGTGTACCCTGTCAGCTGGGATAGGCTCGAGCCCCCGCGACCCTGAACAGGATAAGAGGATGGATCGTATATCACCTGCCATAATATACCTGAGGTCTGCAGTCAGAGGCAGATGCTGTGCATTCCTATTTAACTTGTATCATCATGACTGAAATATATAAGTACAGATCTGATGAAAGGTGGTGTATGACTGCACTAAGGCTATTTCAGGTTTATATCTACTGCACCTTTCTTCACAAATTGTAATATCAGGGAGTAAAATGTGACACACCAGTGAGACTCTGGATAGATGATCCACTGTAATCCATCAATTTCCTCCACCAGAAAATACTGAGTCTTAACGTCCAAGCTGAATAGGGTTACTTTGTGTGATGTTATTTCCATGTGATTTATAAAAATGTAAACACAGTGGATGCCCAATCACAATGGCACTGCACTAAAGTATGGTGCAGTATAGCAGACTGGACAGCAGATATTCCAAGAATTACTTCTACTAATTTAGATCAATTAAATTAAATTCAATCAAGTAAGAGCAATGCCGGCTGGCTTTCTGATGTTCCTGATTTAGAAATGATAGATGTTAATTGTTTATGCTGCTTTAAATGCATCTGCTAGCTGGGGAGTGGGTCATTCTATCATTATTGCACATTTGTTTCAGTTTTTTGTTCTTGTAAATAAAACCACCAAAATTGCTACAAATTGATATTGCATAAGTGGCAAACACACTTTATCTATTTAAATGTGTCTTGGAAATGTTTTCCACCCGAATTGCAACAACTCTCTTTGCACTGCCTCATTTTCAAACTCCCACCTGTCCGCACCTTTCCTCACCCGGGCAACATAGATTCTGTGCCTGGCACTGAAATACCAAAAAGGAAAGTAAATTTCAAGGTCAGGAAATTACAAAACTGTCTTGCACTGCTTTTTGTGTCATTTCAAAAAAAAAAAAGTGGCCAGAGATGTAATTTTAGTGCCCACAAATTACACGTTAGCCTGCTGTATCTAAGCAGTGAAAAACATAACTGCAAAAAAGCCTCGTCTGAATTAAAAAAGAAAAAGAAAAACTGTTTCATAACTCCGTAAACAAGGCTGACGTTAGTGTGAGCATTTCCAGCCTGCAAATTAAGTTTATGAATTATTTAACCTGCATGCTAGCCTTGAGCTGCAAAATCAGTCACATTGAAGTTCTCCACACACCTGAATAAACTTGAATTGCCATTACTTCTCATTGTATTGTATGACAAAAAAGCAAAATGACCACATATGACCTAGAATCAGAATAACCTCAAACTAAAAAGCAAAAATGAAAGAGAGTCGCTGAATGCAGTTCATTTATATCAGGGGTATCTCCAGAGGCAAACCCAGATCCCTATTCAACAAGTCAGTGTAACAATAAGTGTTCCAGAATAATTACTTGGGGAGGAATTCGCCAGAGTCAATTTATCAAGATGGATGCTTCATTCGTTATTCTTTAGTATTTCTTGAGATATATTTTATATATATATTTTTTTATTATTTTATTTTCAATTGAGCACAGAATCATTTTCACTAGAGACCTTTTTGAAGTATTGAAGGGGACTTCCAGAACTGATGTGTGAATAGGCAATAATAAACTGCAGGAGAAGGATACGTCCTTTCTTGTTTGAACCTGTGTCTTCTGAAGCTTTTGTTCAGCAACATCTAGGGAAAAGGAGAGAATAGATGCTGATTAGACTCAGCAAGGCAAATGGTATTGTTTAGCTGTCTCCTAATGATGGTACTAAATAGTAACAATCAGTACACCAGGCCTCTTATTTGTGGTAGTAGTGAGTTAAATTAGGTATTTTATAGATAATCACAGAGCCTAACCAAGCTGTTTTATCAGAGTGGTCATGTTTTGATGATATGTGTGTCTGTAGGTGCATATTATGTAAAATTGTTACATGTAAATGGTGTGTTTCTCAGCCCTTCTGACGGAAAGTGAAATATTTGTGTTGACTGCATGTTAAATTCCCAATAAAAATTGTAACAGTTAATTGAAGTACATCAGAATAGCTGTTATTGTTTAGTATGTTCTATGACTTAATGACAATGTAATGCAATGCATGCTAAGCTGTTACGCAGGGAATGAGAAGTGGATCCTCTTAAATAGTGGATCATTGTTTGAATACTGTTGAATATGAGGATCTGGAATGGATATATGTTTGATCTTGTCTGTAACTACATCTTTACTTCCAGGAACAGTTTTACCTCTGTGACGGTTTTTTAAATCTCTTTATTATAAACATTAACCTGATTTTAGTATGTCGAGTAGATCTTCAATATAATTTGTTCTCATGCACTGATAGTCTCTAAGTAGTGAAATATTATATATATATATACACACATATAAAAGTTGTTTGTTTTATTTTATTTATTTTATTTTCATATTCAGTGAGTGCAAAAAAGTATTTTCTATTGACTTCATCAAGAAAGGAACTTCCAGCTGTGTGGCTGTTGTCTTTAGTCGCTGCAGTATTTGTGCTGCAGGCACAGCTATTCTCTCTGAATCTGTCTTAAAAATGTGTGCCACAAGCAGTCAGTGGACGCCCACAAAGTGAATGCACTAGCAAAGGTTACTTACTGTGAAATCAAGCATCTATGACGGTCACAGTTGTTTTAAAGTCTTGTTCTTTTCTGGTTTGTACTTGTGCATCAATGCTTTTCAATCTCTGAAAAAAAAAAGTTTTATGCTCCATTAATCTTTCAGAAATCTTTTCTGAGCAAAAGTTGAATTTGTAGATGTTTTTCCTTTATATGAGTACTGCTCAGCATTAGATCATGTGTGTCGCATTAATAATAAGAAAACATACAATTTTGTTTCTAGATTTAACAGATTTGTTTGTAACCAAGTTAACCAACATGATGACTAAACCTTTACTAAAACTAATTTTTTGTTTACACAGTATTGTGTTGTGTTTAGTGTTGGAAAAAAGCTGACGAAGCATGATTGATTATAATTTCATAAAGGTTATACGCTTCATTTGGAATGCTAGTCAGTCTCACTGACAAATGTCACTCGAGGCCCGTCACACTGTGCCGTGACAGCACTGCATCTCATGGCAGTGGGAAGCTCACTGTAGTCATTCTTAGTCACCTCACACAGAAAACTTCAATAAAAGGTTGTCTCCCAGTATTTACATTATTTATCCATGGGCTGTCACCTCTGAGGTCCAGATTGTTTTTCAGGCCCTCAGGCCACAACTGAGGGATTTCATTCATTTCAGCTCAAGGTGCATTGGTGATAAAGTTCCAGCATACCACCTACATCCCAGGCTGTCAGTGTTTCACAGACATGTAATTGGAGCAAGAGGATTTATTGCATATCCTCATTTTGAACTTAAACATAAAGACACCTCTATATACAGTATTAATCTATACTGTATCTACCCTTTATTTTATGTTACCAATATTTGGTGACAATTTATATTAAGCTTGTTATAATGAGCATAATTTAACAGGTAATAAAACCCATTATACAGTCAGAGTTTATCAACATACCTTGTTAAAAGATTATATATTTGTTAATAATGACATAATAAATTGAATACATTCATTGCTTTCACGAGATTCCTAAACACTGAAAAACAGACTCATTAAATTTTTTTTTATGAGTTTATTATAACATTATTGCATTGCAAGAAAATGTATTTAAGTAATGGACGCATTATGTTATCACTACTAAAACATTACTAAACCTTTCTTTGTTGTTTTATTAGGATCAATATATGTGTTATGTATGGATTTTATTTTAGCACTCAGGTAATAACTGCTTGAGAATAATCAGTCCTTTATTATGCATTTACTAGCCATTAACTATAGTTTTGGTGCAGATTCCCCATGTGGTCAGAGTTCATGGCACGTGAACGAAAGTGTTCAAATACAGTGTTTTGTAAGGGATCATTGACAATTATCAACATTTTCCAAAGCATACAAACTGTATGCTGGGGGGAGGGAGTTAACACCCAACGTACACTTTTTAAATAGTTAGAAAATTTCGGTCAGAACTACATAATTTGAGCATTGCCACCTGACCGACAATGCCCAAGGCATCCACTCTCATTCACTTGTACACCACTGCACTATTGCGTGGTCTGCAGAAATATGGCCTCCGGTCTGACGGATCAATTTAAAGGCCTCATTGAATTCTCTAAAATAAGCCATTATCATCAAAAAGACTACTGATGATGTTAGGCAGGAACAGGCTTGCGAGTGTGGTGCAGCAGGTGTGGAAAAATGTTGATAATTGTGAATGACCTCTAAGACATTCTGAAAAGGTCAAAACATCACTGCCCACATCAGCACAATAAAAAATATAGTGCAACTCTAACTTCATATATCATATATATAATCATATATTATAGCAATAAAAAATTAACCTACTGCTACTTTATAAACAAACAGGATGTAAATGGTGGCCACATTCTGAGTCCTTGCTATTTTATCTTTGTTTACTGTGCAGAATTGGCTTTTTTATGAACCACTGCCCAGATGCTGTATGTGCTCAGCCTAATTTTTCTGTAACTTTTGCAAATACTCCTATTACAGTATTCAATTTTAAGGTCCACACATTGTATATATATATATATATATATATATATATATATATATATATATATATATATATATATATATATATATATATATATATATATATATATATATATATAATTTATACAGATATTTTTTCTTATTGGTGTTGATCCCTACTGTAATTGACACATACTGTATCATCCTCACAGCAACAGCCTTTATATAATTAATATAATAAATGTTGTTTTAATCATCATAAAGCCACAAAAAATCTTAGTAAAGAGTAAACAATAACAGATAATGCTTTTATTAACAGTTCTAAGAAGCTTAAAGAATTTCATTAATCATCTCACACAGTCTATATCATGTGCTTATTAATGTCTTTTAATTACCATCCTTTAAGGACTTAAAGTGGTCTTATCCATCTATTATAATCTATTAACTGTGCGTATTACAAGCTTTGTTTATTTCAGGTTTTACCTTGTAAGATCCTACCATGTGTAAATATTTTATGCATTTATTAGGCTATTCATTATTTCATGAATATTGTCTTAGGATAAATAATACCTTAATAATAAACACTTTCAGACAAATTTTAACTTAATAAATCTTGAGTACTTAAAGTTATGCCAAAGGGTGGCCCAGTGATGCAGTAGTTAGCACTGTCACCTCACAGGGTTTGAATCCACTGGTTTGCTGAAGTTTTTCTGTGTGGAATTTGCATGTTCTTCCTGTGTCTGTGTGGGTTCTCTCCCACAGACCAAAGACACGTATGTTAGGTTAATTGGCTATTATAAATATATATAAATTAAATCGTCTAAGGTGTACCCCCACCTCTCGCCCTATGACAGCTCAAATAGGCTGCATAATTCAGAGCTGCCCCATCACAACCCTGAATTAGACAAGTAGAAAAAAAATGGATGGATGGATGGATGGATGGATGGTTATACTGTCTGTTCAACAGTTGAGCAAAAAGCATCACTCAGTGAGCACACCATAACGCTAAATTAAATAATAAAAAAACAACACACTACAGAACTGTCTAGTGTTCAAGTCTAACATCTAAGGTTATTTAGACTTTCTTGGAAAAAGCTTAACTCAGTCTTGTCTTTCATCCAGTTTTTATTGATAGAGGCCTGTCACTTTCTATCTGTAAGGCATACACATCAGCACTTTATTTCAGCCATTGTGGTTTTGGTCAGAGGCCATTGTTCAGTCATCCCCTTCTATAAATGATTTCTGCCTGTGAAAGAACTGTTCAACCTCCTGGCCTCCAGTGGGAGTTTCTTGAGGTTCTCAGGTCTAACTGTTGTGAGCCATATGATCCCATTAAATAGTTTTCCCTTAAGTTGTTCTCCTTAAAGAGAGCTTATTGCTGGGTCTGACTTTGACAGAGCAAGAAAGTGAGTAAGTGATCTGTGCACTCCATGAGTTCACATAAGTGGTTTAGGCATTACAAAAGGTGCCTTCAACCTGTCTGAACCATTTATTCATAGTTTAACATGTCAGCTCAGGTCAGGTACTGCATGATTCTTTAGGTCTTGTCTGCTGTTATTCCCATTGGTGCCATTAAGACTTAGGTATACTGATTTTCACAGGCATTGGACTGAACCCTTACCTGATTTGTTCTAACTGATTTTGGAGCATTCAAGTGTTCCTTTGTTTTGGTTGTGTGGTTCTCTGGTGTAATGAACATCTCTATCACATGTTTGTTAGGGCTCTGTTGGTTTCCACCATAGCCTACCAGCATCTACATACTCTCCTGGTAGATAAGGTTGGGTAAATAGTGGTAAATCTAAATAGCACAACATGATTTTCCTACCTCTTTCTCACTTTTAGTCACATGGACTGAATATTACTATAAAGGCTTAATGAACATGTTTATCTGTGTGTTGTTCTCATCATCCTTACATGAAAACAATCAAGTGTGACTAAATGGTATTTGCCCAACTTTTGGGCATTAAGACATTTAATAATACTGTATTGTAGTGGTATTACTATTTTTGAGTAGTGAGTAGTGTGAGGGATTACAGTGTGAAATTCAGTGATTACATGACTAATCCCACTAACTCTCTGTTTGACATTTGGGGGTTGGCTTTATCGCCGTCCTTTTGGGAGTTTGATGTACTGTTGACATCAGTTTGGTCATTCTTTATTGAGTGCGTAGAGTGGTCTATTATTTGAATGATCTGGCAAACATTTAACAAATATATGCATTTATTCAGTCATGTTTATCTGAGTTGGAGAGTGTGTGTCTGATGAGCTCAGGACGAGATTATTCTGCCATCACAGAATAGTCTAGTTTAAGATCACCAATAATTTTTTTTTTTTAATTGTAGGATTTCCTGACTGTTATGATGTAAAGTGTTGTATCTATTCGTAAAACAAGATACAATGTGTGGGTGTGGATTCAAGTGTCTTTAAGGAACTCTTTGAGTAATTAATTACAGTGTTCAGGTATCTTGTCTAACACTAATATTTTGCAAGGCTATCTTGAGCGCATCTATTTTTTTCATTGTCATTCCACGTTTGATGGAACCCATAAAGAGTCTTTGAAAATGCTCAGATTTTTTTTCTTGGTTTCTAAAAAAAAATGTAGCGATGCTATGCAAAATGTAGATTAAAAACACAAAAGGCTGATTTCCGGATCATTCAAACCCTACATTTAAATAAAAACAATACAAAGAAAACGTAAATGTTTACATAGAGAAAATATTGTTTTTTGAAAAACACAAGCTCAGTGAAAATTACGAACTGCTTTTGGGTCCAGTCCCAATCAAAGCTTAACACTCCTCAGATCCCAAAGAGAAAAATATCCTGTCTACAGCAATACACCTTATTCACTGACAATGCTTTTCAAAAGTGTTCCCAAGCCCATGCAGTGATTTCCATTACAGAACCATGTCAGTTTTTAAAGTAGTGCTGCCTAAGGGCCTGGAGATCACTTACTGCCAGTGTTGCTTTTTAGCCTTGTCTCTTGCTTACAGAGATTTCTATGAATCTTGTTATGAAGTTATATACTGTACTGTAGATGATGAAACTCAATGATGAAATTCATTGCATTTTTTAAAGTTGTTCTTGAATTGTTAAACTATGTGCCTATGGAGTCTTTCACAGAGTTGTGAAACCTTCCCTTCCTATCTGTGAAGCACTCAACCTATTGGGATCCTTTTCTTATCCCCAATCATGTTACCAACACGTTGCTAAAATTGACATTCCCAGAGAACAAAATATACATATACTGTTCAGAAATTAGGTACATAAACTGAGCTAAAAAAAACAAAAAAACATTTCCTTTAAACGCTATCTTGTTGTTACAAAGGCAGTAGAAGAAAAACTGTACAATGTAGCTCCGAGTCACATAGCACACACATAGCACTGAGGCCATCACTTACTACTTGGCAAAAGACAGGGTTCCCATCATTGCCACACACAACAGGGGTTTTAAAGAAAATGATTAATACCCTTAACAAATGTTATATAATCCCCTCTTGAAATTGTTTCTGAAAAGCTGTGCAGTGTGTTCTATATACCAATTTCGGAGGTGGAATTCCAAAGGATCTGAAGAAAGCTGAGCACTTTGCTCCAGCAGACCTTTATACGAGTCTTACAGTTCATTATATCAGTAGTGATTTAACAATGACAGCTCTGCAAACCACATTTTTTTCCCCAAGAGTACACTGGAAAGACTATTGGGTAGGGACTAAGGGAGGTTTTGACATAGTTTTACAGGGGGATGGTCTGCATTAAAGGACTAGACACTAGGTCTGATATTATGATGGCCTTCCTTATTGTTCCAGCAAGGGATGTGCTAAAACTAACTAGTTATTTACACTTACACTAAATGTTTAATAATATTTGTAAAAATGCAGAATATTCACACTATATATATATATATATATATATATATATATATATATATATATATATATATATATATATATATATATATATATATATATATATATATATAGGCAACTATATACTGTATTAATCAAATACATTAAACAGGATAAGGAAAATAGAACCTATATTTAACCACAAGATTAAAAATGTGTCTACTTAAAAAAAAAGTTATGTATCTATTGTACATTTATGTAGATTTAAAGAAAAGATAACAGAAATAAGATAACAGTGTCTGAAGGCCTCCTCCGCAAATCACCACCTTATCATGGTGGAGGGATTTATGTGTCCCAGGGATCCCAGGGACTATTTTTATCGGGGGCTCTTGCCTTAAGGTAGGGTCTCCAAAGGCAAATTGGTCCAGGGTGAGTGGCCAGATGAAGAGCAATTCAGATGACCCCTGTGGAAGAAGGATCAAGACCCTGGAGCAACAAACCCAGTGTTCGAACTTAAGGATGTCCATAAGTGCATGTGGCACCAGGACATCCTAGCTCACAGGTTGATGAGGTTTGTAATCATATTATCAGATCTGCAGCCAACTGGACACTTGGGTGATGAGAAGGGTTGAGCTGTCAACTGATCACCTGGTGGTGAGTTGGATCAGGTGGCGGCATGCTGGACAGTCCCGACGCACCTAAACATATAATGAGGGTGTACTGGGAATGCCTAGCAGCATGTTCCACACTTCCGTTGTTGAGGCTGGTGCACAGAGTTGCGGCTACAAGGTGGTTGGTGCCTATGGTGGTGGTAATACCGGAACCATCTGGTGGACACCGGAGGTGAAGGGAGCCATCAAGCTGAAGAAGGGGCCTTATTGGCCTTGGTTAGCCAGTGGGATTTCAGAAGCAGGTCAAGTGGAATGCAGCTTAGGAAGTACCTGAAGCAAAAACTCAAATGTGGGAGGAGTTTGGTGAGGCCATGGAAAAAGACTTTTGGCTGTGCTCTACTCACATGATGTATATTGTGGATGGGATCCTGCTGAGTTCCAGCAGGATAGTGCAGCATGTGACAAAGCCCAAATTATCTCAAGCTAGTTTCTTGAACACGACGGTGAATTCACTCTGTTTAAATGGCTTCCACAGTCACCATAATTCAATCCAATAGAGCACCTTTGAGATGTAGAGGAATGGGATATTTACATGAAGGGTGTGTATCCAGCAAATCTGCAGCTGTGATGTTATCATGTCAATATGGACATAAATCTTTGAGGTACGTTTGCAGGTCTATATCTATATATATCTAGATCTATATCTTAAAAAAATTAAGCCACTTCTGAGGGCAATGGGGTCTACAACATGGCATGTACCTAATAAATTGACCATTGACTGATATTTTGTCAAACAAAATCTAACAAATATCAACACCACAATTTTCTGAAATGCAAATATATTTTTCCACATATTTGAAAAGTTTGGTTTGCCAACCTAAACCACCCTCTGGGGAAAAAAATCACCAGAAAATTACAGAGGATTATTATCTATAAATTGCAACACAATGAATTATATATTAACACATTATACAACACTGATAAATGTGCTACTGATTGTCCTTGTGAGCCTCCCTCTTAGCCATCTGGAGCTGCCTGTCTGTTGGTGCAATTACACAGCAAGGGTGTGTATTTATCTTCCTTTGTAATAGGGCTGTCGAGTGTCGGTGTTAAGATGTTTTCCGCAGTCTGTGTGAATCTTCTGGCAGGAAAAAACCCCCCAAAAACTCACAATGAGCATTACAATATGGTTAGTATTGCGCAGTTTTCATGTTTACTAAAATGATGATCAGTCCCTCCCCAGTTATTAGACTTTGCATCTACAGGATGGAGGTCTACATATAGCTAACTTGATAGTTTTCCCCATTTTCATTTGGGATACAATTTGTTCATTTCCCAAGACCAGGGATCCAGGGATTCTCTGACCTTTTGGTTTACCAAGGGTTCAATTTGTTGACAAGGTAGAGTGGAACAATATTAAACACTAATATAAAACAGAAGAGCTATATTAATACTGAACATAAAATCAATTTAGTGATTTTCACTACAGTATTTTCAGTGAAACTAAAGTATGCTGATGTAATAAAAATCTGATATTATGGAAGACAGCCTGTTGATGATGTCTGTTGAGGTAATTCACCTGCCTGAAGTCATACTGGACTTTAAAGTTAATTTAATAAAGTTTTGAGGAGCTTGATGATCAGTTTTTGCTTTTGAAGAACAATCATCCATTCAGCTACAAATGGTTTTATCACCCTGCATTAACACCAGATACCATAGCAAAACTTTACAACTGAAAAATAATTGTTATGTCCAATCGAAGGGGCCAGTACACTTCCAAGTCTCCAGCAGCCAAAGAACCAACTTTCCAAGTAAAAAAAATAAATATTGTATTTATTGCTCAGCAAATTCACAAACACAGGAGCATAAAACATCATCACGGTGAGCTAAGAGCAAGATACCAAACAAACAGAACTATCTAACAGTAAAAGCTCAAATAACCTGCCCAAAAGCAACAAACCAAAATACAGGATCTTGCCTCTCTATATTGACAAAAACATTAGAAAACAGTACTCAAAGAAATGTCAGATCCCCGCCAGAAAAGCAGTGGGATGGGTGGTTGAGTAAAAAAGAAGGAAACAATCCTCCACAGGGCAGCCATCTTGGCTCCATGTATAGGGAGTGGTCCTCAGGCTGGAGGCAATCTGCTTTCTGTAGCCTTGCTACACCCATCTGCACAGTCTGATTAGGATACTCTCATCCCACACAATATAGGCAAGCCCATGATAGGAAAACACAAAATACACAACATAAAATTAAACAAATACAACAGATGCAGAAGTACAGTAATTAGCTCAAAACCTCATCCAGAAATATGAAATGGCCTCATTCATACTAGTGTTGCATGCGGCTATGCCATTTTTGGTTCCACTCTTTGTTGATGCCTGGGATGGCACCATCCATGCAAATATGCAGTCTGTTATTAAACTGCAAGTTAAGGACCCCCAGTTGTGGGCTTCTTAAACAAAGACACATCTTTATTGGTGGAAAGTCCAAAAACAAATCTCTCCAACAAAAACAAAAGCCAAACAACACATCCACTAGAACCAAGGCAGGACTACTCACAAGGCAGGGGACAAGGAGAAAGGAGGAAAGGCAGCACAATTTATACTCACACGACACAGAAAGGGTTGATGAAATGAAACGCAGCTGGGAAGAAAACAAGGCACAGGTGCGCACAATAGACACAATAACGGGGGAGGAAGTAAAACTGAACGCAACGTGCAAGAGACAATGGAGTACCAAATCAAACAGTAAGTAACTAATACAAAGGTCAGACACACACAGCAACTTTACACTAAGGGAAACACTGGGGAATGCTAGAAAACTTGTACGTGAAAATAACTAACAGAAACGCTCTAAATAATCACAAAATTAAAAAAATAATAAAGAAGGGATGGCTCCCAGATGTTCCACAAAAGAAAGAAAGAGTCCAGCCTGACCCAGACAGGTGGAGGGGGTCAGGATGGAGGGACCAAAAGCAAAAATGAAAATCAGGGAGGAAATGGGTCCAAAAGCAGGGACGAAAAGATCTGAGGCTTGACCTGCCCATGGGTCAAGGAGTTGCAAAAATGTCAGCTTCATGATTAGACTAAGACACAACTCAGAGTGTCAGTGACGTAGAAGGTCATCCAACTCACAATCCATCACAATTCATGGGTTACTGCTCATAGAACAACAAATGTGACCTTGACTTTGACCTAAAGCACAGTTTCAATGAAAGCCCATCAGATGATCATTTTGTGTAGGTATGAAGTCTGAGTAGTAAAATCCTTAGAAGTAGTAAAATCCTTCTCCTTACATAAAAACTCTTGAAAATCAGGTCCTGTCATTTCTTAAAGACCTCACGGTACCTTGTTATGCTTATAGAGCACTTTACACTCAGGCTGCAGGCTTACTTGTGGTTCCTAGCGTTTTCAAAAGTAGAATGGGAGGCAGAGCCTTCAGCTTTCAGGCCCTTCTTCCAGGATTCAAGGAAGAACATACATTACAATCTTTACCAGAAAGAAAATGTAGACATTACAACACCCAGTTGCTGTCCATATCACTAATATGACATAATTACTTTTCATATTTAGATATTTCTGGACATTGCACGAAGATTGCAAACTATAACTCTGGCTCCATAAGCAGGAGAGAACTGGTAGTAACAGAGGTACAGATGTTACTGATGTGACAGCGGCAGTTTTGTCCTTGCTTTGAGAGGTCCTGCAATAAATATATATCAGGACAGTGCTGTATATATTTTCCTTTAGTACAAAAAGTTGAAAAAAGAATGCTAAAACTTAAACTGGCACTGTTTTTAGATGCCTGCGTCAATACAATTTTACTTTTACTAGTTATTTTGTCATGTAAGGATCAGATAGACAGACAGACCTGTCTACACACTAATGTTGGAAACTGTTCTTTCTGGAGAGGTGCCAGTTGAGAAAGCAGCCAACACAGCACAGGGAAGATAGAGAGAACAAAGTAAACAGTGCATACACTGGAGAGCAGCATGATGCCAGCACGGCATTAGGGCATACAGTCACCTACTCAAATACACACATGAAATTATGCAAGTACACACACATGTACATACACCCTGTCTCCACGCAAAGCCATGTTTCCATTTCTAGTACATTTTTTCCAGCTTTCTTGTTTTTTCGTCCCCCCCCTCACACACACAGATTAATTATTGCTGCACTGCTGTTTCAAAGAGCAGTTTTTGATCATGCTACTTCATCTTCTGAAGTACACAGCTCTGCTGCCAGTCAGAAACACATAGGCACCAGCAGTTTAAGTGAAAAAGATGATACTGATCTGACACTGTAGACAAAGCAGCAAGCCACACAGACTTGACAACAATCCAGATCATTTCTACAATTGTAAGTAACAGCAAACAAACAGCATTGATTGCAATTATAAGTGCACCTGCCAACCCTTGAATGGATTTGTAACATTTCTAAGGAACCCTAGCCATGATAGCAGCCAACAGATGCATATGAGTAGTCAGCAGATGTTCAGAGAGTAATTATCAGAAAATGATAAAAACATAAATGTGCTAATAAATAAGACCTTAACTCAATGAGCAGATGCAGAATGTCAGGTAAGTAGATTCAACAGTCTAGTAACGAGAGTACTTATGGAATCAAGTAATCACAGCAGAGCTGAACAGTTTTCTGAGCAGCAGGCGAAAAGCACACAAGGAAAACATGAGCTAGAGAGTTGTGAAAAAGTCTTGAGCCACTACTCACTTCTTTATGTTTTACTAGGAAAATGAGAACTAGGTGCAGTGATTTATTAAAACATCTGCAAATATACATTAAAATACAATATTTAAGGCAAAAACTGATGGCCACAAGATTATTTTTAAATTTTTCCTAATCTGTCTGAAAGCGACTACAGTCAGTCCAGTTTTGACCACAAATGGTTGGAGACAGGTTGCCTCTCTCTAGATGCCCTGTGCAATTGTCTTGCGATCGATACTGGTAGCTGGAGTGTCTTGCACACTCAACCTCTGGGCAGCTAGTTGGTCATACCTGCCATCAGTCTCTGACAGCAAAACAATTAAATGCAATTACTGGGCAAACATCAATTTTTCCCCATTATGAGAAGGTTGCCATATTATGTTTTTGTCTAGTGTGATTGAGCCATAAAGATGGATGTGGCCACTGCGATGTCTCCCTCTGGTTTCTCAGCTCCCTCCTTTTTTTTCCTTTAGAAGCAGAAGTGGTCAGATTTGGTCAAGAAGGTAGGAGGTATGTTATCAGCTGCAAGCTGTGTCCATTAATTGCATGGGTGAAACATACAAGATACCTGCTAATTATTGCAAAAGTAGCAGATTTAGAAAATACTGGAAATTTACCAAACAAAACTGGGTAAAATTCAGATTTGCAGGATCCAGAAAAAGCTCCAAAAGACAAAAATGTTTGAAAGGTCCAGTTCACTCGAATTAGTAGAGGTGATACCTAGGCAGACAGCTATATCCAGTGTAGTTGTCAATCAAAGTGGCCATGCCCCTAATTTTAAACTTTTTAATAAGCCATTTAATAATTCAGCCCATTCTTCATCCATTCAGCCTCTGCACTGTCATCATCTTTAGCCTAGGTCCTTGTATCTGGCTTTTAAATTTCTCTGCTTGGCTCTCTGTTGTTCCATGAGAACCAATCCTGAACATAACCCGTGGCCAGCCTTTCAGGAACACTCCCAAGTTGCCAAGGCTTTAGCGGGATTACACTGCTTCAGTTTTTCACCACAGAAACTCAGAAATGAAGTTTTTAACATTCAGAAACTCTAAATAGAAACTTTAAATAGATATGAATGAAATTGTACATTTCTGTTGGCTAGTGGTAGTTTCTTGAATGGAGCACAACAGGTGGTGACATATTTCATGTAAATATTGTTTAACACAAGCATTTTTGAAGGAATTGGGAAGCCAGAGCAGAGCAGCGAATCTGGGGGAAATATCATGAGGTTGTAGGTTACATTTCTTTCAGTTTTCTTCCATTTTCAGACTCAACATTGATTGCATCCCTCCTTAGCAACACATCCTGCTCTTTTAATTGGTGCTTGAGCATCCTCTTTTCTCTCTCCTCAGCACCTGATAATATCGCTGTGACAGTTTGCTGTTTGATTTCTATGAATTGCTTCATAGTGATTGACAGTTTGACGGGCCCTGTAATTGGCTGCCTGCTCTTTTCAGTCACCAAGTAAATAATAGGGATGGTGATTGGAGACTGGGGCTTTTCATGTCTATTCATTATGAGAACACACATTATTATTACTTTCTCTTTATTAACCTTCATTCAGTTTGATTATGTAGATTTTTAAACTATTTTTGAGAACAATTGATGGTTACCTAATGGTGGGCACTGTAGACTGTACACAAAACAGTGTTTTTTGTTTGTTTGTTTTTTTCCTGGACATGGAAAATGATCTGTGACTTGCAAGCTCAATTAAAACTAACAACATTATCAAAGTGTATAATAGAGCTGCACAGTTATTGCTGTCAACATTGGTTTAAGGCTTTGGTTTATAGCTGTCAATTGACAATGCATGTTTTATAAATAGTGATTTTTTTCAGTGCATACATTGAGGTTTGTTTGAATACAAACCAAGATAAACGAGAGACTGAGAGATAATAAAAAAGTTCCATATGAAGACTCAAAAAGAAACATTTGATGTAATGCAAAATATTAGCTATTCTGCTATACTGTATTTGGACAAGCAAATATTTTATTCTCTCTGACACTGTGTCTACAGAGAAAGGTGTTATTCTTAAAACAACACAATATAAATTTGCATTTTTAATCATTTGTTTAACAAAACAATAAATGTGTTTAATAAATTATCATTATTCTCGCATCCAAGAACTAATACTTTCTATATATTTACACTGCTCAAAAAATTAAAGGAACACTTTTTAATCAGAGTACAGCATCACATCAATTAAATTTCTGGGATGGATTAGACTTCTGCGTCACTTATTTTTGGAGTGTCTCTGAATTCATCCCTGTGCAGGTTGATAATTTTCATTTCCCTCAAACGATCCTTTGATTCCTAACACATTATTCAGTCCAAATCATATAGATATGCAGCATGTTTTCCCCCACTGAGCTCTGATCTGTTTTCAGTGTTCCTTCAGTTTTTTTTTGTTTTGTTTGTTTTTTCTGAGCAGTATATTATCAATCAGTCTATGACATCAGCAAGCTGATATAGTGCATAGATGACTGCAAGGTGCCCCAGTCACTGAAGCAGCAAAGGAACCACAATGAGATTTTTCTTACAAACAGAAGATTTCCCAAAATGTCTCAGATTTCTTTGGCTTTTCTATGTCTATTCGGCACGCAATATTCAGAAGATGCGATTTAGTTTCAAAATCAATTTGAACTACTACTTTTGGACAGGAAAAGACTTTGATAACACACCACCCATTCACATCAAATTTTTTCGCAATCTCTACAATTTGCAAAGCTTTATCTGCGGATCCTGTGATGAGAATTTGGGGTTTTTTGGATACTACTTTTAGTATGATACGTTAAACTGGCAGATGTTTGAAAACTAAGCCTCTTGTAGATAATTTTCCTGACAGGAAAATGATTTATTCAAATAATTTGAGTTGAGTTCTTTTTCAATCCCTCGCAGCCTTTTTGTGAATGCCACAGAGCGCTCTTTATAACTTGGCATGATGACAAAACATCCCACAGTAGCAAAGAGAGCACCAGACCCAAGATATCAGCATTTTTAGATAAGATAGACTGCAACCCTTTCTCCCTAAGAAAGTTCTAATGATTATTATCCAGTCTGGAAACCGTCATTCTGATTTCATGCAAGAGAATCCGGAGAATCAACAATTTCAATGAGATGTACTTATTTTTTCATGACTATACATTAATTAACTATATATGTTCCACACATAGTGATTGCAATTCAAATAACCATTTATGGTTTCAAAGGGGGAATTCCTGCCTTCAAGACCTGTCTTGGCAACAGCTATTTTTTTTTAATTACATTTTTATTAATGTAGGATAAAATGCACCTTAAGTGCATGTTAATCAAAATCCAAATGTTTCCTTCAAGGCCTCTAAACAGTATGGGATGTAGCACAGAAGGTGTGTGGATGACAGAGAATATTAATAATGGTTTGGGATGAAAGTGTGAGCAGCGGATCCAATTTCATGGATGTATCACTCTAAAAATGTTGGGGCATGTCTGACTGATCATTCTCTATTATTGGACTGCTTTTGAGCTTAAGGAAAACGACTGTATTTCTAATAAACTCAAATGTGGATTAGACACACCAGAGTGGATCATATTGTGTTGGTTTTGTATTAAATAATAAAACTTGGATCACCCATATAGAAGAAATGTAAACACAGAAACTGATTTTGAGAAGTATTTTTTAAGGCAATCTCATGATAACAACATAATAACAAGACATTGTGCATTTAAGAATGTAACCCTTTCTCGTTGTTTATTTTGGCTTATGGTTCCACAGTGAGAACTCCTTGCTCAACATCACACAGTTATCAATTTTAAAAGTAAATGAGACAATATTAACTATTATGTCAGGTAATCAAATCTTCCATCACTTCTTGTAATGGCTCCATATAATCATCTTAATTAATCAAACTGCTGTGAAAATAGAGCTGCTTCACATAATAGCTTGAAACCTTTTCCCAACAAGGTCTGCACTTCATTGCAAAACAAGCATGGCGATATGATATTGTGACATGTAGTGAGAGTAGGGAGCAGCTGGAAGAAGAGGTGGAGGTATGCATCGGAGAAAAGAGGAATAAATGTCATTAGAAGCAAGACAGAATACATGTGTGCGAACGAGTGGGAGACAGGTGGAAAGGTGAAGTTGCAAGGAGTAAAGGTGTTGAAGATGGATGAGTTCAAATACATGGGTCAATCATCCAAAGCACCAGTGCACAAGAGACGTGAAGAGGAGAGTGCAGGCAGGGTGGAGTGGGTGGAGACAAGTGTCAGGGGTGATTTGTGACAGAAGGATAACAGCAAGAGTGAAAAGTAAGGCTTAAAAGATGAGACCTGCTATGATGTATAGTTTAGAGATGGTGGCACTGAAAAAAAGGCAGAAGGCGGAGCTGGAGGTGGCAGAGGTGAAGAAGCTAAGATTTTCATTGGGAGTGACCAGGATGGACAAGATTAGATATGAGTACATCAGAGCGACAGCTCAGGTTAAGTGGTTTGGAGACAAAGTGAGAGAGATAGAGAGAGAGGGAGAGAGAGAGAGAGAGAGAGAGAGAGAGAGAGAGAGAGAGAGAATATACATATTGGACAAAGGATGCTGAATATGGAGCTGCCAGGCAGGAGGAACAGAGGAGAGACCACAGAGAAAATTCATGAAGGAGTACATGCAGAGGGTTGGTGTGACATACTAGAAAGCTAGGGATAAGTTGAGATGGAAGCAGATGATCCTCTATGGTGACTCCTAAAAGGGAGCAGCATAAAGGAGAATATTTTTTCCAATGAAGGCACTGTAAACACTATATGCATTTCTTTAAAAGTAGAAGATCACAGCAGATACGGTGAAGAAACTTAACAAAATGTAATGTTTTTCCATACTTTATAAAACATCTGTTAATTATTATTTAAAATCAGCAACCCATCTGTACAGACTAAGCTTGGCCCTGCTACCTTTCTGCTGCAGTCTTGAACACTATGGACTTTAATGGCTATCCACACTGATGATGCAGACTACAGTATTGATGTGTTGTATTGTTTTTATCATTAGTCCTCCTCTGTCTGTCCAATATTGACTCTCTTTTTAGCCGTGCTTTGGTCTTTACCACCTCCTGTGGGACATAGCTGCTACTTTGAAGGCTACAGTCTTCATCAGCTTATGTGGGTCTGTGCACCATTTGTCTGTCACATATTGGTGGACGGGTATCATACTGCTGCTTCATCACATCTTCTTTGGCAGTCGCACCTGCCTGTTGTGCATGAAAACATGTTGATGAGATGGTGCAATTGATCTAAAAGAATAAAGTTGTGCACCTTAAAACACAACAAGGGTGCTAAATATCACTAAGAGCTGAGTGGACTTCTAAGTTGGCTTTGCAATTAACTTCAAACTACTAAAAACTACACAAAATGATGGCTACACTTGCTTTGATCAGAGTGACGATATTCATCATAAATGAAAACAGCTTACTTAACCTTCTTATCTTTCTAAAGCTTGGATTTGTTTTGCTTTGTCTTAATAATTTGCATGTTGAAGAGATTGTATCTTACAATTTCTACAGCATGGTTCAGCTGATGGTTTGGTTTCAGCTGGCCTGGAAAACAGCAGAGCACATCTTAAATTTATAAACTGGCTTGAACCCTACAATGGGCCCATATAATCACTGTAATTAAAATGCTGCCTCGAATGCATTCCTTGAACTGATTCATCAAAGCAACGGCTGCATTGATGTTCATGTTAATTTATTTTGTAAGTGACTAATAAGTGACAAGAAATCCACTGCAATGCTGTGATACAAAGTACACACAATGCAACACGTGACATTGCCATCTGGTGATCTAATATAGCCAGCCCTATGAAAATGAAACACTATGTAACTGCCAAAGCCATCCATCAAATCAGACAGCTGGTTTCCATTGCTCCAGAAAAAAAAAAAAAAAAAAAGTTTCTCCTGCAGACTCACAAAGGCAACAGTGATCTTTTGAAAATATCTCTTGGAATCACTATGTGCAGCATCACATATAACAGCACTGGGGATGCGGTCAATAAACAGAGTGGTCCTTACATTACATTTCTCCTTCCTTGACTTTGCCTTTGCAAACTGATTTATCAAGTCTTGGGAAGAAAAAAAAACACAGCTCTCTCAGAAGCTCTTACTCAGTGGGCATCAGATAAAATGCCAAGAGCAGTTTCTTACTCATGGATCCTTGGTTAATATTTTATTTGTTTGATCTGAAATGGACCTCTCACATTTTGATACTAGTAAACAGACTATTGTTTCATGCGATTTTAAATGCCTCTTCTCTTTCCACAATTCCAGCATGCACACCCAAGTAACAATGGCAAAGATGGGAGAAGTCACCAAAAACACACAGCGGGTGTATACGGACGGGAGCGTATATTTAGAAATGCCTTTCTGACGCGTTACCATGTGAGGAGCTAAGAGAAATGGCAGCATTATAATGGTCATTTTGTTTGTCAGCAGATTGTAAAATGCAAGAAAAGACCAACTGACTAATTGTTCTTTAGTTCCAAAGGAAGGATCTGATTCAGAATATTTTTGCGGTAAAGTGGATGTGCTGTTGCAAAATTAACTGTTCCTCATTAATTAAATTCAAGTGTATATTTAGTGTTTAGGAGTAGGGCATAATTAAAGCAGAAATCTACTTAAAGTCCTGCAAATTAAATAAGTGTAATTTAACCAAAGAAATTAATGTATTGATCTGAATTCTCATTTGTTTCAAGACTTCCAGCATATGAGTGTAACTCCACAGCAACTCTGAATACCTTTTACAAAGTTTCCTAAACTAATAAGAATTCCTGTCATGGACATGGAATGATATGGTGTGTTTCCCAGTGATCTGCAGCATCAGCAGCTGGTTGTCTGGTGCTATTTACGGTTTCTGATGATTAAGAAGCTTACGGAGACCATGAAAAGCCTTCAGGCTTCATTGGACGGTTAGAAAGTACAGACTCGACTGTGAATGCTCACTGTGCTTATGTTTTTGGATACATGAACAACAACCGTGCCTTTTAGTCTATTTCTGTTGCTCCTTCTATGCAGAGTTAGGATTCTTCTTACACCTTCAACCCATGAGCTTGAATCGTCACGGCTGACTCATTCAATTATCTGACTCACCAAGCCACTCAGTCTCCAACTGTGGGCTGCATGTGGGCCAATTTCCACACACACACACACACACACACACACACATCTACTGTATACGTACACAAGTAGTGGAAAAAAGTCCCTCCCCTTTCTGTGTCATGTTGTTTTGCGTAAACAAGGCATCTGTCTCTGCTGCCAAATATAGCAACGATGCCACAAATAGGGTCTATTTGTACATGGAAATTTTCGTGTACAAAGACACAAGGATGCACAACCTGTGATGCCATCTTTAGAATATCAAGCTGTCATGCCTGCTGGCGACTCTCAGTGTCAAACTGGAGGTGAAGGAGGTGAACCATTTTGTTGAAATCATTTGCACGGCTCTTAGATTCACTGTGGTTGTGACCACGGGGATCTATGGATGGTTTAAAATGTCTGTGAAAGCACACCAAAGTCAAGTTTTAATACGAGCATCCAGCTGTTGCCAGATTTTTTTTTAACTTTTTATTTTTCAACCATCATTACTATAAAGATCAAAGTAAAAGGGAAAAAAAAGGAACATTGAATGTTGTATTGTTTTCGCTCTCTCTCAGCAGAGTGGACCACAAGTGAGTTACAACAGAGATCTGCAGCCTAAAGGAGTGTATCAATCCGAAATCAGATTGACATATTCTTCCTCTGGCCTGCAGTGCTATTTATTCATTTTGATTATTTTGCTGTGAGTTGCCCGGTTTAGAGGAAATCAGCTGTAGAAATGGCTCCTTTTTCTTGATGCAAGAGCTATTTTCCCCTATGAAGTGACAAATGTCAGCTATAGTATTATAGAACACATGCATCAAAAAGGAGGCTCATGTTGGGACAGCATGAGAGAATCTACAGCACTGTGCAAAACTCTTGAGCCATCCCTCATTTCATGTATTTTTTTTTGAAGTGCTCTTGAGCAATAGTTCTCCAGGCTTTCTGAAGGTTTTTAGGAGTTTTCTTTTGTCATTATTTGGTTTTTCACTGATTTTCAGTCTAAAACTTGTACCTAACCATTTGGTTTAAGCCACTTAACACTGAGCTATAAATCATTTTGTAGAAAAAAGGACCTAACTCAGGGGATGAACCAGTGATGTATTGCCACGTAACAGACATTAAAGTAAAGAATAAGTTGTGACCAAGTGTGCCTTTAGACACTTTGTTACTAGCAGTCTGTCACTATAACACATATTTTTTTCCCATTTCTTTAGTTGAATCAATGCAAGATTTCAAAGCTAACACAGCTTGACAGGCATAAAATAGCCTTTTTGCACCAATACGCTGATTCCCAAAAAGCAATTAGCAGAAAGTCTCAGCATAGTGTACAGTGCATTCTTAAAAAAAATTGAGGAAAACGGACAAGCGGAGGACAAAAGAAGTGGCAGACCTAAAAAAAAGAACTATCTATAGCAGATTAACAGTTTCTCAATGCCACGAAGAATAAATATTGACTTTCAAGGTTGTTAGAATCATACATTACAAACTCTGTTTTTGCCTTATAAACAGTATTTCCATGTTTTTGCGCATGTTTAAATGCATTGGTGGACAGATTTCCCATTTTCATGGCAAAATACATAGAAATGAGGGGTGGCTCAAGACTTTGCACAATGGTATAAATAAAAGTGACCCACCTGGCCCAGGTGTAACATTGGTTAGATGCACTATACTTTTCATTAGCAAGTAAGACAGTAGAAAGGCAATGTTTCCTCCTTTTTTTTTTCAATAAAAAAATTTAAATACATTTTTTTAAAAGGCAATATTTCCTGCACTGCTCACAACAAGGTGTGTGGATTTTTTTTTTCAATAAACTAGATCATAATTTCTGGAAAGAGACATTCCTAGTTATTGTGTCCAATATATTTATTCATTTTTGGCAGTTTAACACCTTAACACAAGCACCAGATGCTTCTGTTATACTCAAGAGAAGACTTACTGACCATACTGGGCAATTCACACCAAAATTAATCTAGATTGATACGCACTACTCCAGGTTAGGAGGGGGAAAAAACAACATCAGATTGATTTGGGGGTGAACTGCCCCTTTAAGCCAGCAGCACTATGTTAAAAGGATAGATTTCATCGTGTTGTGGAAATCTTGTGAGACCACGTTTACTCGTGCGGAAGAACATTCAGAAGACTCAGATGTCTCACCCAGAAACACTTATTGCAGCAAGCGCAGGCTAAAAGAAACGTGAACTACAATAAAGGCTGACACATGTAAAGCTATCATCCTGAAAACAGAGTGAATTTCTATAAAAGTGGGCAATTTACGTGTATTGCACATTCCTCTCCCTATGTTGCTCTCTGAATACAACACCTTAAATATGTGGCAGCTCTTACGAGGGATAGAATGATTGTTAACGATGCAAGTTTTTTTCCTTTAAATTCAAAAAAGGGGAGCTGTGTTGGTCCTTGGTGTCTGCAGACAGATGGTGAGTCATTAGACTCTATGCTCTAATAATACCATAGATGGTGTCGTTCATATAAGTTCCATATATTATCTTCAAGGACAAACTATTTGCTGGCCCATGAATTTCAGCAGCTCTATTAACTGCAATGGATGTTTACTTGAATGTAATGATTGAGAATAGAAATATCTGAAGAAAGAAGATGAGTAAGGTGGTATTTAGATATTAATTTTAGTTGTTATATGTCTTATCATTATGCACAGCACATTCCTTTATATTCCCAAAAGAGATATAACTGCGACCTGTGACACCCCTTCCACTTCCCATTCTGTTTCTCCAGCACTGCCTTTGCTCTCTCTGAGCCGTAATTGCAGGAGTGGAGTCAGGTGTGCTGGAGCTGGAGTGGAGCTCCACCAGCTGCAACCAGCCATAATCAAGATCTCTTCATATAGTCAGCCTTGCTGCCAGATCATAGAGTCAACTACAACCTGTCTGCTTCTTTTTCAGAGAATCAGACATCTCTAGAAATGGCTACCTTTCTGTGCAGAAAAATGAGAATTTGAAGGCGAGATTTTGCTATTGTCTTTTTTTTTTCTTGTCTGAATAGAACTGACCAATCACATTTAAGCAGGCATTGGCTGCATGCAGGTAGATAGAGCTACAGGAATCATTTTCCAAAATGCAATCTTGAAACCATCAACCATTGCCTGCTGGCAATTTAGCTTTTTACTGGCATTCAAAATGTATCTGCATTCATGAGCAATGACAAGGAGTCTTGGCCCCGCTATCTGCCGGATACACCCAAAGCCTTGAAATTTGGGGCTGTCGTCCACGGTGGCTGTGTTTAAACAATAGCCACAGGGGTCCCAGAGAGCACAATCCCTGCCTCTCTGTCTTGGATCCCTATACTTATAAGCCTCACTGGATCCCTCTCAAGCCTGGCTTGTCCGTCAATCTTGGAAGCCCAGCTACCCCCCCCCTTCAGCCCAGGGGGCCAAAGCAGTTCAGGCTGAGCTGTTTGCTTGACACACTTCAGCCCAGCTCGCCTCTTCACTTCTTTGCTCAGTAAGCCCAACCTTCATCTCTGACCCAGTGCTCAGCCCCAGTTACCAGCCTGACCAACTCCTACCTTTTTTACAATATTCTTGCTATTATAAGCAATAAGCCACCATTTGTATTTAATCGCTCTCTCATTCACATGTCTGCTTTCTGTGTTCACGTGTTCTGAGTCTCCCCGCTTTAATGCTGGGCTTAAAAGAGCAAACTCATCATTCTTTTCAATAGTTTTACCAAGCATATTCATCCTCTGTTACTAAGGTTCAATGAATAAATAGACAGTAGCCATGTCTGTCTATAGAATTTTCTCTTATTTTATTAATTCTCACCCTTTACTACTACCCCGTAAGGATGATATATGACCAAGGGATTGGCCCTTTGAAACACAGGATTGTCTGCCACTGTCTGTAATTAACATGAGCAGGTACACACAGAAAGCACAGAGATCTGACAGTATTTCCCTTGAATGGGCTGAGAGGGCCCAGGGACACCATTACCCTAACTGATGAGGGCTATTTCTCATTCCTGTCCAGTCACTTCACAGCCATTAGTGTGTGCATTATCGACCTGTGGAGAGGTCTTTGTGCTCACGGGGAAACACCTGCAGGTCAAATCATCCCACCCCTACTTCTCAATCCTCCTCTAACCCTCATCACCAGGCATAAGATCAGGGACAGAGAATAAGAGCAGTGCATCCCATGGTGGAGATGGAACGAGAAAAAATAGAGCAACATAGCGACTGGTGCAATCTAAATTATGGAGGGTGGGTGTGAACAGATACAGTACACGTTCAAGTGCATTGCCAAAGTAAAAGGAGATGAGGTAGGTCTAAGAAAGGCAAAAGTGTCCTGCTCTTTCACGTTTCTTTGTTGTTGAGATTACCACTACATACTCTCCTATAATTAAACAATAACTAATTCAGGGTGAGTGTAACGTGGGGGCAATCTGGTTTAAGGGGTGAAATGGGTGCACATACATGTGCGCATCGGCAACAGAGCCAGACAAATAACTTATTAAAGTTAAAAAGTAAATTTATAATGGATACTTGACAGACTCTACATAACAAGGTCTGAACTGTGCTCTGCTCTGAGTGTGGCCATTTGCAAAATACCAGTTAATGACAATAAAACCATTCCAAGGCTGTTCTCCATATAATTTAACCCCATGGGTCATTTGTGCTGGTGTCACATATCTATAATTATTATGCTTCAAAAGGTAAGTGACCTCTAGTGGCCGTGTGAATAGGTGTGTAAATTTTGTATGGTTTTTTTTTTGTCTTTTATTTATTGTGTTGTTTTAGTATTAGTTTGGGCATAAATGAAAGTCTGTCACTGGGGATAGTGGGACAGCCGCAGGGAAGGAGAATTTTTTTGCTTTTGGCAACCATCTGGCAGGGAGTTGGCGTGAGACAGGCAGGATCCCCAGGCCAGAGATTGATTGGTAACCCCCGACCTACAACAACACAGCATTTCCCACCAGTCTGAATGTCTATGTTCCAAGACAGGTCTTGGCTTTAGGAGTTTTTGATACTTTGCTTATTATAAAGAAGGTTTTTTTTTTTACAGTTACTCTGACTTCATGGTTGCCATCCCCTCTTGGATGATCTCCACCCTTTCTTTTCCTTTCCACCATTACAACTGCATTAAAGTGTTTGCTGGTGTTATCACCTTTATATGACTCATAACTCAGCCCAGTCGTAGTATGGAGCTTTCTAACATGCGTTTGACTCATACTGTATGCTAGAATTACAACTGCGAAGTCACCCAGTGGTCCAATCTAGAAGCCTTGAGCGGAGCATTTTAGTGTTTTGAATAATGTCCAGTTTCACAGCTCAGAGTTCAGAGAAAATAAAAGGAGGCCACATGGGGAATGGGGAATTTAAATAACCAAACATTTATTTAATTAAAGTTGTTGAGAAATGTCAAGCAGGTAAATTAGTAGTATTGAGTGTACGGATGCAAGTAAGTGAATTTCTGTGCAAGGAAAAGAAAAGTAACACAAGCCAAAAGAACTCCTCCTTTCTGGAGAGTCGAGAGAGAGAGCGAGAGAAGGTTGGCACACCAAGCATCTTCAATAATCAATCAGCCAATCAGCGACAGGTGTGTCAGCTCTCTGGTCATTCCACTCACACTTTGCCTTCCTCCTACACAAACCCAGCCTCTTTTACTCATTTCACCGATTGCACATTCTCGATTCCTTTCTTTTTGTCTTAGTCCCTCCCACCACAGATGTAAGCAGAGGAGAGGTGGAAGATGATGCAACAGGCATTTAACAAAACGAGTGATATCAATTAACTACGCTGTTTGACACAGCTGCATTATAAATCTTTTCTTTGTTTCTTCTTCTTTTTTTTATCCCAAGTAAAGGAGTATTTTACAATTCAGGTCTAGTAATGTTAAAAACTGTTTTCTTGTTGATGTTTTTACTACCATGATAAATGGCTATGCACTATGACATGATACACACAGAAACACAGAAAGTTCAGGCTTCAATAACTTAAACAACATATGAATAAAAAAAGGACCAGCTGTTTTAAGTCTATGGTGGGTTTATTCCAGGTGTCTGCCACACCTCTTTTTTTTAAAATTTTTTTATAAAACACTGATTGTAGCATCTCTGGTAATCTTTCCTCCAGAGATGCATTTTAGGCATTGAGACATACATCAACATAGATTATTGAGATTGATTTCTAGGTCACAGGCAGGAGAACAGAGGAGATGAAGAGGCACAAATTAGCAGAATGGGGGGGGGGTCACAATGAGGATAGATTTGACTGAGAAATGCCTTGTAATGTTCCCAGAACATTCCTAGAAAACCATGATGTAGAGGTTGCAAGTTGACATAATGTTTGAAGAACCTTTAGTAATATCACATTGTAATTTCACAGAATATTTGCAGAATGGTCAGAGAAGTCCCGGCAAGTGTATAGGATATTGCCTTCTTCATAGCCACAAGACCCACATATACATTGTGGAGGAATTCTTACTGAATTAATGTAAAGTTAATGAGCCAGATTCCAGGGAGCCAGATTCCAGGGAGTGGGGGTCATGGATAGCCAGCAAAGTCAAATTCTATACATGCACTTTAGTACTATTCCACTTATCCCATTCCATGAAAGCATGGGGGTGTAAGGGGAAAAGATCAGAAGATTATCTAAGGCTTAAAGAATTGGAATATGATGCAGTGCATCATGGGATGCATCATGGGATGTTACATCTTTGCTACTGTAACTCAAAATATGTCGCACCCATATTATATAGAAAACGCACAGGGGTCAATAAGTGCACCTGATTTAAAATGACATATTACAAAGACATATTAATTAATAATTAATTGACTTTGTACTTGATAGGAATGAAGAAATCTTTGAAGAGCTTTCACATGTCTAAGTCTGAAACAGCAACATTCAACATGATGCTTGGTAAAAGAAGTAAAATGCTAAAAATGTCTCACATCAGGCAGACAGATTTTTATGAATGAAATGTCTTGATAGTCATATACACCGTCCTGGTTTCCCAGTTTTTGAAAATCTCACCTTTTTTATAATTGCAGTCCATGCCCTTGTCTCCAGCTTACCTGTCCCTACTCCCACCTTTTGCAAGCCTGGTGCCTTCTGCTACCCTTTTCTATCTTTGAATACCCCACATGCATACGTATCTCACTTCTCTAATGCACTTTTTTTTTTTTTTTTTCTTTGTGCTGCAGTAATTCCTGCAATATTACTTAGCTTTCTGCAAGCCTTCTTGGAAGGTGGAAGGAGGAATATTGTGCTTGGTTCCTAAGGTTCTGCACATAGTGTAAGAGACTTAAAGGAAACATGTTCACCGCATCACATCTCTCATTCTTTGCAGCATCAGAGATTTTCAGAACAAGTAATGTAATGTCACTAAAGGTTCTGCAAACATTCTGAGAACTGAGTGTACAGACCCTGAGGGAATGTGATGTAATTAAGTTCCTCCAATGTTCCTACAATGTCCCCTCAAAGTAAAGAAGTAACATCCCTCTAACCATTAAACAACTCCAAAATGTGACTGTCTGAGAAAGTTCCTAGAATAATAAGGGCAGTCGTTCATGCCAGCAAGGACTTTCGAGGGACATCCTGATGTTCTTCTGATGTCTTAAATGTCTCCTGAAAGCCTGTGAAATAACACCCCACCCTTTAAAAAACTCTAAACCTTGACTATGTGGGAATGCTCAGGGAACAGTGGGCACAGCCCTGTCTACCAGCCAGGAAGTTTTTTTAGAATGTAAAATCTCAACCAGTATGTCACTGTGTAAAATTAACCATGCACCCCCCCCCCCATCCATTTATTTATTAACTAGTTCAAGTTCAATACTTTATTGCCATGTCGACATTATCAATAGGAATTTGTTGCAGCAAGCCCTAACTGTTAACTTCTTCTGTCACAATCAATATTAACAGCTTAAAGGATAGGGACGATTGTGTTTAATGAGAATCCTACTGAAACTCTGTAGCATCAATTAGTTTTTCTTAATTGTATTATTGGAAATATAAAAAGAAATGGCTCTTGTTACATTTTACATAGTGGAGACTTACTGGACTTGATTAATATGAATACATTCCCTAAATGGCATTAACATGAAGAATCCTTGGACCATTACATTTTCCAATTCTGTCTTATTTGTCATGTACCAAAGGAAATTTATGTTTTTCTAAGTCTTCTTTCCCTTTCACTGAGTAGATGAGGCTGACAGGGGACCTGGTCGTCATTTACAGTAAAGTAATTAGCCCGCAGTGCACACAGGCAGCTAACCTCTTCTGTGGGGCCTCATCCCCTTTACACTCCAATGGACAAGTGACCTAAAAACTCACCTTGGAACTGCTCACATTGCCCTGTTTAGACAAGCGCTAGCTTGCAAAAAGCCTGACAGGGGACATTGTGCACATGTTTCAACAGCCCCAAGCTGTTTGTCTTAAAAACCCCTGGGAACCACTTAGATTTAGACAGATAGATTTCAAGTTCTCTTCAGCTAAGTAGATTGTTGGATGGGTGTAGTTAATCTCATGACTAATGTATTTTCCCAGTTGCTGGTCAAAGCAGCACCAATGATCCACAGACAGGAAAAAACATTAATCCTTTACTCAAAATAAGCAGCTTCAGACCTGTGAATGCATTTTACTGCAGATATATTAAATGTATTTAAACATGAAGTTAATATTAAGCCTTTCAGTGGCAGCTGCGCTTTGCCACCGAAACCATGAGGCCAGCGTCTTATTGCCATGTTAAGCTGCTAACTGCTTTAAAGACAAAGGAGTAACGTAGATATGTGCGTGCGTGCATGCGCGCCTGCGTGCATGCATGTGTGCCATGCAGGCAGAAAATTGTCCTGCAGCTAACCACCAGTGAACTCCTGTTCAGCTTTCGTTCACACACACATCACAATTACATTCTAATACACATGAACTAATCCTAACTGTACACATTTCCACCTGTCGTCTTTTCTTGTTCTACTTAGCACCAGTAGGAGCAAAGACACGTGTTAGCCCTTGTTGAAGGCCTACTATCTATTCTCTGTGTGAACAGATCAAAGCATTAATGCTAGACAGGTAGCAGACCTGAAGGAAATGCTAATGCTAATCCTATTAACATTCCAGGCATGCCGGGTGGCTTGCTAATGGCAGGCAATACGGGTTTGATGGTAGTCATCTTATTTAGGGAAATCAAACTAAAGGCATTCATCAGAGCATTGATATCATCACACATTATATGAACAGCTGCATATATTTTTCATAGGGTTGACATTGTAGGGAGATTCAAGTGTGGCGCCACATAAATCAAACTGACAATACAATAGACCTGAAATGGATCAGGGTAAGACAAAGAGGATGCAAGAAGTATCATGCATATTTCCTCACACTCCTATGGACAGACACACGCGTCCATGAGCACAGTCTCTTTTCATAACTAAATGCAAATGTTCCGCTTCTTCCACGGTTCATTTATCCTGTATGTAATTAGTCTATTCTATTTCATAAATCAGTGACTGAAGGATCGCAACCAGTCTTTGATAATCACAAGTCTGCATTTCACAAAAATGAAACTTTTATGACTTTGCAGTGAGAGAGACAGATACATTTTAAATGTTACCAGAGTTAATATCGGGAAATATTTTTCTGTTCTGACTGCACTGTATGATACTTTTAAAATTAATGGAAGTAACAGAAAACCTCATAAACAGACTGAAATCTTGCTGCATTACATCTTTTTTCCATGTAGATGTTTTGGAGATAGATTGCATATCTTATACATATGCTACAGCTTCATTGCATTCACCCTTTTTGATCACCCTTGTTTTCATGGCTTCAAATACCCTTGATGTAATTAACAGTTGATGTAAAATGGCACATTAAATGCTCATAGGAACTTGAAACAAAATGCAAAGAATCCAAAAGGTACTGTACATTGCTACACTAAAAAGAAAAAAAATGTATGTATTGAGGCTTGACACAAACCAAAATTAGTGGCATTGTTAGTAAGGTGATGCCTCAAATCTGCAAATCTGTGCTTGCATTTCTTAAGCAGAACCATCTGATTCAGAATGTTTCTCAAAATAAATAAACTATCAAGGGTAGAACTCTGGAAAACTTGTGTGGGAGCAATCCGGATATTTTATGTAAGAGAGGTAAAAAGGCCATCTTTTATTGTTCATCAACAATAACAATAAAGTGTCAATAAAAGCAGGAGATGCTAAAGCTGTAGAATTGGGTTCATCCATATATATGATGTCTCACCACCGCGCATCTGCCTAAGATCTGTAAATAAGACAGGTGGTTAAGTTATTCAGTGAATTAAAAATGAAATGCAGTTACACTATTAACATTCTGCATATGGCAATTAATGCTCTATCACTTTGTCATAATTGTATATAAGCATACATGTAAATCAATGCATTCATCAGCTCTGCATGCTTGCAGTATCTTAGAAGAGGTATCAAAAGAATTCTTTTTATAAGAACTTTGACAGACTCTCAAATAATTTCAAAATAAACTATTCTCAATAGATTTCAAGTCAAGGGCACTACTTATTGTGGAAATTCTCTTGTGCTCCTGTACATTTGCAGGAGCAATCCATATCATTCAATGTCTTCGGCCAAAGAGCGGGGGATTTATATAAAGAACAGGCAGACAGGCAGAAAGAAAATGGATGGCATTTTATTTTCTGCAATGAGAGAGAGAGCGAGAGAGAGGACGAGAGGATGGGAGGGAGAAAGTTTGCACGTGCAAGATGGAGAAAGTATGAAGTACAGTACAGCTTCTGTCTCCCATTTGTTGAAAAACACTTTTGGTGCAGAGGCCATTATTTAGTCTTGTGATCTGGTTAGCCGGTGCTGCAAAAGCCTAATGAAAAGTGCCTTAAACCCCTTCCCAATGTGTCACTTTTTGTTAGACAATATGATGGATGGTCCATTTTACAGCCTATTTCATCTGCTGTGCTGTTCTAAACTGTGTTTTCAGGGTGCTTTTACTTGAAACATCCATTTTTGTGTGACATGGTTATTCATCAGGGAGGAGGCTCAGAGGCACCAAGGCTTTCAGGAAGGTGGGGAGAGAGATATGAACTTCACCATACAACAAGGCCATCTTCCTCACTCTGTCACTTTTATCTCATCCTTTCTAAAAACACTTAAAATCTGCAGGCACTCAGTATTTACAGAGGCAGACTGTTCTCTGCTCATGAAGAAGTAACCTTACATCCTCTGTTTTTGATCTTACTGATGGCACACCAGGGAAGCATTGTGAGACTGACAAACAAGAGAGGAAAAATGACCAGACATGGCATCTCTCTCCTGGATCAGTCACAGCAGCCCAGGCAGCCTTTATTCCTGTTCATAAACTAGTCCCTCTCACGTTGTGACACTCTGAAGGGAGGGCTGGAAAATGAGCAGACTGGGGGGGGGGATCAGGAGAGCTAGTCAGCCAGTCAGTCCTCCAGGTCACACTAACACATAGAAGGAACATTAAAAACGAGCACAGGGACCTCGAGGGGGTTTATGTAGTTATAAGGTCTCATCTGTGTCCGGTTGTGAAAATTATGGCTGTAATTTCCATTCTGCCTGATAAATGGCATCTACAGTTTTTACTTGGGTGATTGCCTTCCATAAATCTCCTCAGATTAAACAGTGTACTCTGTACTGATAGCACTTAAAAAGCAATCTCCTTCTCTAATGGCATCCTGCCTTCTGTAGTTCATAAGGTACAGTAGACCCAAAAATAGTCAAATGGATAATGACTCACCTCACAGTACTTTATGGTGGCGAACTAACTTTTGCTTTGAAACAACACTATTTGGAGACTCCAGACACAAGCAGTGGCATTTAAGCTCAAATCTGATGAGCTGCACTAGTTATTCACTAGTTGTGTGACTTGTCTCACGTGCGAGCCACCAGTGCACTTCCTGCACAGAAGTACACCATTGTCCTGCCCCAAGGGTAGGTCATGTCATGCGAGGCCGCAGTTGACACATTGCTTAGGGGGACTCACACATCTGGAGCCCCTTGCCCTGCCCCCTGCTGGTTCCCACAGGCTGAATAGCCCTTGAATAGGCCAGTGGACATCACTGTCATAGCAGCTGGGGACTACACTTTTTTTTTTTCCTACCCTGTAGGCAAAAGGTCAGGGTCCAACAACAAAAACTGCACTCACGCACAGGGGAGACACCCTACTGCATGTGAAATTTGTAGACTGTTTATATATATGTATAATTAATAGCTGCAGATACTGTGCACTCTGTAAACCACTGTGCTTCAACTACAAAGTGTAAAAGGGCTTCATCAACAAAGCCTCCTGACAATTGCACACATACATACATGCATGTGCGCACTATGGCTCTCTCACTTTCTCTCTCTCTCAGTTGGACAGTAAAGCACCACAGGGGAGATGTTGACCCTGTTTGAGCAGAGTAACCCTTGCATCTGTCTGCAATACTACTACATCAGCAGTAAGCTTGCCACAAGGTATAACCCTTGCAAAGGAATTGCGTATGCAAACCCGCCTTTTAAAAGACAGACGCTGCATCACCTCTGTTGGGCTGGGGGTGGGGGAATGACGGTCCAACATGTTTGCTATGAAAATATATAAAAGGTCAAACGCAATAAACCAAAATCAAGACTCCAGCATACACTGGGGTACTGGTGTTGACAATTTTATTATCAGATTGCATTAAAAAATGAAGACAGGGTCAACTATGTCGCTTCTTTAGAGCCACTTTATAGTTAATTGCCTTCAGGTGTGTCTTTACATAGTCACTTACTAATTGGGGTGAGGTTCAAGAGGTTTATGTTCCACAGTTTAAAAGCACTTTAAAGAAGAAATGATTCTTAGCAGTAGCAATTATTCTACCAAACTGATTTAGATATAAACAACTATAACTGTAAATTTCCATTTAAAGCAATGTCATAGTAACAAGACAAACTCTTTTTTACAGACGGTGAGGCTTTTAATATTTAAATAAATTGAAAGTTACATACTTATTAATTTAATTTGATGTAACTGAGATGAGGATTTGTGAATGCTCTGCATGCCTGCTGTGTCTACAAAGACATCTGGAGAGATGTCTTAAATAGGTACTGAGAGCACTTATTGTAACAGCAGCTGGCAGATTTACTGTGATGGATCATTTTAGATAGTTGAGCTCATCTGGCCTGATACTCCAGAGGTATGAAGTGCATCAGTGGTTTGAAGGAAGAAAAGAACAAAAGGCAGATGGAAAGAAAAGCATGAAAAAAAAATCTTGGCAGTTTTCTGATGGAGAAGGTCACTCATATATTCAGCAATTTTCTTTTTATTAAATGGCAGATGGGTAATCATGAGAAGAAAATCATGAGGTATATGAAGTATATGCACATCAAACTCTGATTCCACGTTCTAAATTTGTGGTTGCTTACGGAACCCTGCAAGTGACATGGGAGGAAAAAAAAAGATGTAGTTTTGTGAGATCCCACAAAACTTTTGCAGAATCTCAAGTGTCGCTTGCAGGGCTCCGTAGTTACTTGACATTAAGTAATAAGAAAATAAAATAGCAATCTTAGCCCTCTCCATAACGATGCAGTCACTGGCCACTTTATTAGTTACACTCCACGTTAAAGAAAATATACAGTCAGCCACTCCCATGGCAGAACTTTAATGTTTCTAGTTATGTAGACATTACCCATCCATCCATCCATCCATTTATCCATCCATCCATCTTTTACTGCTTATCTGGATTTGAGTCGTGGGGTAGCAGTCTAAGCGGAGAAGCCCAGACTTTCCTCGCCCTGTCACCTCCTCAAGCTCATCCAGGGGTGACACTGAGTCGTTCCCAAGCCAGTCAAGAGATTTAATCCATCTAGTGAGTCCTGGGTCTGCCCCGGGGCCTCCTCCAGGTAGGACATGCCCAAAACACCTAGCTTAGGAGGCATCCAGGAGGTATCCTTGTCAGATGCTTGAACCAGTTCAACTGTCTCCTTTTGGTGTGGAGGAGCAGCTCTACTTCGAGCCCCTCTTGAATGGCTGAGCTCCTCAGCCTACCACTAAGGGGAGCCCATCCACCCTTGAAAGAAACTCATTTCTTCCTATTGTATTTGCAACCTCATTCTTTCGATGACTACTCAGAGTTTGTTACCACAGGTGAGGGTACAAACAAAGAACATAGAAACTAAGAACAGAATCAGTAGCAAGACTTACTGCCAGCAGTATGGACCAAGTTCTTGCTGTGGTTTTAGAGGTCCCTAAGATTATCAACTAAAGTTCACACCAAGCATCAGAGTGGGGAAGGAAGTGAGGATTTAAGTAAGGGGGGGGGACATACTCTGTGTCCCTTAATATGAACTAAGTACTGTGTGAAAGAGTCACAACCTACCTGACTGTGGTCACTGCCCATGTCTGTCCCAGAGTGTATCCATCTTTTTAACAAAATCATACATCATCAAAGATCAGATTCTAGAATCTTGCAATAAACTGTCCTCAAATTGCCTTCACAGTCACCAGATCTAAATTAACAGAACACTTGTAGGATGTGATGGAAGAGGAGAATTGCATAATGACACTGCTTCCCAGATTTATCTACAACTGTCATATTAATATGGACCAAATTCTGAAGAATATTCACAGCACACTGGCAGTCCTGAAGGCAAATGTGGGATAAACCACGAAGAGTATAAAACATGGACATAGCTTCCAGGTAGGAAAAAATGAAGCCAATGTGGAAGTTCTTTAAATCTGCATTCTATCTGAAAGCCACCAGATGGTGAAAGCTGTGGTTGCAAAAAGACTTCTGGTCCTAAAGAAGTCTATGGGGAAACAGCCTTCTGTCTTGACCTCTGTAAACATAAGTCAGTTTTTAAAATCTTGGCCATACTATATTTCCAAAAGGAGGATTATCTGTGGTATGAAACTGCACTTTCATGGGTTAATCAGACATTCGGTTTCACAGTCAGATATGGCCCTTCCTTGTTACATCTATTTTGATGCAACCAAGATGGCGATAGCGTAAATGCCAGTCTTAAGACTTGCAGAAACCAGTGGGTGATGTCACGGTAGCTACATCCATCTTTTATACTGTCTATGGCTACACTCGATACTGGCAAGGTGTAATTAAAACTGTCTGTTATTTGACAATATTTGCATATTATCTACTTGCATAGATGTCTGTCCACTGCAAAATGGCACAGCGCATGTTGGCACAGCTAACAGAGTAAAGTTAACTTTTTAATGGCTCGGAGAGAATACTTTTTTCAATATAGCTCAATATGTCCTCCATTGCAATTAATCATTCAGTCATACTATTGCCTGTGTTTCAAAGGGTGCTACAGAAATGCACACAGAGACATCAGGTTTTAATGCGATTTGCAGACTGCCTGACCGAGAGCATAATGGAATCTTGTCACTCAGAGGGAGCAAAATTGGAATTAATTCAATTTGTCTCACTGACAATTCAGACTTTGATTATAAAGGGACTCGCAGACAAAGGCACTGGTGCTATTGTTTGAGTGTTCGTTAAAACAGACAAGCCTGCTTGGTTGTCAGTGCGGCATTCTGGTTTATTTACTAACATTTAGACTATAACATCCCTGCATGACATTTCAGTAAATAAATACTAATGCTTGTGTCGCGCTGAGAGTCGAATGTTCACGGAATACAAACTATTCAAAATGAATTGCATTTCCTTTTAGTGTATCTAAGAAACAAAGGCTATTAAAAAGGAACAATTACACATAATGAACCCTCACCCTAGATCGAAGCTGTTACACATCAGCTTGACTTGATTATCCTGAATGCAGAAGTTTGACAATAGGTAGCATTGATATGGTGCCAGTGTTTACCTCTAAGGCAATATAGTGTAAGACTGTTGCCTTTTTTTTCTCTTCTCTGTGCTCCCTTCTCCAAATCATCCACTCCCTCCCTTACAGTCCTGTGAATAACCTCCAATCATTTACAATAAGCCCTCCTCTGAGAGCTTAGTAATATGATGATGCTGTATTTCTAAAACTAGGTGGTATAAAACAATAGCACCATGTAAAAAAAATGGAGAACGAGGGGCTAAACAGAAGCTCTCTTTAACCATACATCACGGTATAGATGCAGGACAGGGAAATATGCTGACATCAGGCCTCTATCTACTTTTCTTACCCTCCACGGACTCTTCATAAAACAAACGGTGGGTGTAAATTTAGAGGATGCAGCCGTAAACAATAGGCCACTGGGAAAAGTTTAGAGAGTTCAGCTCGGATAACAGTTTAGCCAGGAGAACCTGCTGATGATGAATAGGTTTGTTTGTCACCTTTCTTCTCTCTCCGGGGAACAATGATATGGATCACAGAGGGAGAGCGGGGAAGGGGATACAAGGGGGAAAGAAAAACAGCATCCTAAATAGAACCATAATACAGCCAACATAGAAAATTGCTGGTCTGTGAACCCTTAACAATTCTCCTAATGTGACATGTCAGATTTTTGTCTTTAAACATTCTCAGTGGGAGTTTTTTTTTTTGGGGGGGGGTCACATTCAGAATGGAGTTCATATTTTAACAATAATTCCACACAGTAAATCATTATTGAATAGTTTGCTCACCTTACTGGTGAAATGACTGAGAAAGACTGGGTGGGAAAATATCCTCTGTAGCAGACATGTATATCTAGATATACTTGAGCATGCATGCTTGTGCAGAAATACACACTTGCACACATAACCTATGAGTTTTATGAGTATATACCGCTAACAACGTGGACAAATAACAAACAAGGTCCCTGTGAAATGCACTTCTCATTTAGTTCACAACCTAGCATAGCTTAACAAATAATGCATCACTGTTTTTCAAAATGAATTATTGTGTGTAATGTAGAAGCGTCTGAGTAAGGGGTGGGGGGGTGGGGAGGGGGGGCAGTGAGAAAGATAGAGAAAACCCTGTGCAAGTGCGGCATATCTTTCAGAGCACCTCAGGGGAAATGTGCTGTTTTAGATAATGACAGGTCCCTTGTATTTGCAGATACCTGGCACTGCATTATACCATGAACAAAACCTCATCACAATCCTCATCCTGGCTGTTGTCATCTTTCAGCAACACACGTGCCGAACAGGTTAAAGCAGCCACTGCAAGGCTATAAAGCATTCAAAAATTGGCTGTGATGGTGATGATAATGTGTGTGTGTGTGTGTGTGTGTGTGTGTGTGTGTGTACACTTATGGATGCCCACAATTCCACTGATTCAGCCTCGAGATCAGGTCTCTTGTAAAATAACATCATTCTGCATTTTACCGCAATCATGACCAGTCCAGAGGTGAATATAGACATTTGCAACCAGAATTAGATACTTTCAAATAGCTTGTTTGTAGTTGAATTAAAGGAAAAAATACAGACTTATTTTTATTATGACAGGCTGTGCAGCAGGTTTTATTTCAATAAATAAGCCAGCTGTTTCTTCTATCAATTTAAAGCTTAAAAAAGCCTTCAAACTACCAGTAAATAGCCCAAAACGTAATGTTTTTTTATCAACTCTGACATATTGTATTTAGCTCAGTCCTGATTTGCAAGTTATTTTTATATTGCACAGTGCTATGCAAAAGTCCTGAACCACATTTCTTTACATTTTGCTGTGGAAAAAGGAAACAGGTTCAGCAACTTACTGAAACATGCACACATAAATGGAAATAGAATATATAAGACAATTGTACAATTCTGAGCTTGAAAGTCAATATTTGGTGTGACCACCTTTATTCTTCAACACAGCCTGAACTCTCTAAGGCAGCTTCCTTATAATTTCTTTAAGTCATTTTCAGGAATAGTTCTCGGCTTCTTGAAGGAGATTCAAAGCTCTTCTTCTTCTTGGCTGCCTGTTGTTCAGTTCTCTGTCAAGATGATCCCACACTGCTTCCATAAAGTTGAGGTCTGGGCTCTGGGGCAGGCCAATTTATGACTGATATAGTGTTGCATGTTTTCTATCCAGGTATGCTTTTACTGTATTGACAGTGTTTGGGGTCATTGTCATGCTGAAAAATAAAGCTCTTGCCAGTCAGATGGTTTCCAGATGGTGGATCAAAAATCTGATGTTCGCGTTTCAGCGTTTATAATTCCATCAATTTTGATGAAAACTTTAACAACACGGACTGAAACGCGAGTACAACCCATGACAGAGCTTCCACCATGCTTTACAGATGGCTCAGGAGATGTACAACATTGAGTGTCAACAATCTGAACCACAATTTTCGAATTTAAAGATCTATTGCCACTGATTTTCAGTCCAGTTCTATGCTGTAATTTGGCCTACCTCAACCTTTACTCCCTGTTTCCCATCCTTACAAATAGCTTCTTAACATCCACCTTTCCACTGAGACCATTTCTGATGTGGCATCATTTAACAAATGGATCAACTGAAGGGCCAGATGCATCTCATGTCCTATCAGGTCTTTGCTGGATTTTTTCCTATTTCTTAAGGATGACTTTCAGATACTGTTCTGTAGATAGTTTTATTTATTTATATTTTTAAGGCCTGCAAGTTCCTATTTGTCCTCAATTTGTCCAGTTTCCTCTCATTTTTTAAGGATGCACTGCACATCAGTGCTGACGTATGCCAAGTTTTCGACTGATGGCTTTTTTGAGAATCACCTTGTGATGCAAAGATACTATCTTACACCTGTCAAACTCTGTTATCTCTGGCATTTTTCATAGATTCAACTAAAAAAATTGACCAAATGATGTGTTTTTGTGACAGACTGCTAGTCACAAAGTGCCTAAAGATACAATTTAAAATTGGTTCTTTGCTAAGTCCTCTGTTATGTGTAGACACAACACTGGTTCATCCCTTGAGTTAGGTGCCTTTTTTTGAATGATTAATAGGTCAGTGTTAAGTGGCTTAAGCAATAATCAGATACAAGGACTGGACTGAGAATGAGTGATAAAGCCTATGTTCAAAAATAAAAACTTTGAACGAAAGCCTCTAGAACTACTGCTCAAGACCAATTTGTTTTTTTAAATGACAGGAAAGTCTGGCTCCTTAGAAGCAAAACATAAAGAAATGAGGGGTGGCTTAAGACTTTTGCAAAGTACTATAGATTTTAAAACTGCATAGTTGTTGTCTTGTAGTCTTGGGGTGTGGGGCCTGGAGTGCTCGTGGTGGTGTGTGTTGGCCCTGGGCCGGGCGGCCGGCCTCTTCTCGGTGGTTGCTGGTCTTGGGCCCTGGCACCTGGGGTTGTCCGTTTCCTGGTTTGGTCCCTCCCTGCACATGGGTGGCCCGTGACCACTCGGGCACACCACCATGTTGGGTGGAATGACCCACTTCAGGAAGTCTGGTTTGCGTTTTGGGGATTCTGGGTAGCCAACCCTTTGGCTTTCGGGTGAGGGAGCGACCCAGACTTAGGGCCCATCTGCATGGTTGAGACTATCCTTTGCAATGTGGATGGTGGGTACTGGCCTTGGGTGCGGTGGTGTTCACTCACTAGTATCGGGTTGTGGGGATTTGGACCTGTGCTGCATAGGCCCAATGGGTCTCAGCCCCTGTGGGAAATGATTGTGAAGGGTGGGGAGTTGCCCTCTTCCTTCAACTGGGGTGGCCACACAGTTGTCATTGGGATGTGTAGCCTTGGTTTTTTTAGTACTCTTGGGCGGTGTGGGGGGTTGCTCAGGTTTTTCTCTGTCTGCCTCTGGCTCTGGAGGGCATTGCTGTGGCTTCTCACCCACATTATCAAGTATGACACATAACACACATCCACAGACACTCACACACACAAACAAATAACACACCAAGAGCCACATTTATTTGTGTATCTGTTTTTGATTTTCTCTCTTTCAGCTGCTGTTTGTGTTTTGTATGTGTTTTGTTACAGATGCAGCAGAGTTGGCAACCCATTGTGTTTTACTTGTTTTGTTCTGTTTTACCCCCCCACACACACACACACATCATTTCAGTCCCTTTTCTTTTTGTTTTCCTCTTTTTTCCTCTCTTTATCTTCCCCTTTTTATCTTCCGCACTTTCTCTCATTTTGCTAACCTGCCCCTCCCCACCTGTCAACTCTGGTAGTATTTAACTACATGGATACTATTTTGAATAATAAAATAAATAAAGGAAAGAAAAGAATAGAAAAATGCTAGCAGGAGGAGCCTATAGAGTCTATAGCACTCCTCTTGGCAAAGCAATTGTGTTTGGCACAACGGAGATTGCTAAAGATACCAAACAGGACAGGTTTATTTAAACCAAACAAACAAACAAATAACTGCATAATCAAAATTAATAAAATTAATGAAGAGTTTAAAAAAAAAAAGCTAGGCCAAAATGTGAAAATGTTTAATCAGTGTTATGGCAAACTCTCTGAATAAAGCTGTACATTTTGAATAAAACAGATCTCTGGTTGATAGCTGATGGCAGTACATTTGAAAGAATAAAAACTCCATAATTTATTTAAAGGTTTATAAGGCAGTATAGGCTCAGTTCAAGGTGCAAGCTTCTCACGTAAATCTAAGAAGTGGAGTGGAAATAAACTTGGGTTGCTTGTCCTCATGATGGATGAGGGTTCTGTCATGGAAAGGGCATACTTCACTGTTGTTCCACTGACTGCTGTTTTGAGAAGCATATCTCATCGCACAAGAGCAAATGCATCTTGTCCTTCAAGACTTGAGAGAGTGGATTTAGAATGTGTTATGGAGCCTATAGTCTGAGTGCCCTCCTACAAAACAGAGTCCCCTGCTTTTTAACTGTACAGGAAGGGCAACTTGCTTGCACATCCTGGCTCAAATCTGAGGAAAGCTGTTTGCACTGTCTTTCTGTGTTAAGATCAAGTGCTTGCTTGGAGGAAGGATGGGCAGTGGGATACAGAAGTCACAACCTTGCCCTTTGCAGTTTGTGGACTGATCATGAAAAAGGTTTCTTCAGTAACTCAGAAGAAGGACATTGTCAGACAACAGGGAGATGTGAACCTTAAAAACACAATGCCCTGAAGACAGAGAGGAAAAAAAACTGTAAAAATCAGTTTCACTCACTCTTTCACGCTCTTTGACACACACACACACACACACACACACACACACACACACACACACACACACACACACACACACACACACACATACACACGCACACACAGAGTTTTTGGAAAGGCTCTGAGCATTCATTTATTTCAGTTACTGTAAGGATGATGAACATACAGGGTTGAATATAGAGGCCAAAATTTGTACTTGATCTAAATGTTGCATTGCACAGCTCTTAGCCATACCACATACATTTATCAGAAAAAATATTAAAACATATGAGTTAGATTTTAAGGCATTTGAGGAAAACTTCTAGTATACAAAATGATTCACAACCATGGCAGGCTTCGAAGGTGAGATTTGGAACTGCAGCAGACCATGCAGAAAACAAATAAAATACAGTCTCATAGTCCTGTAGAAGAGGAAGCACAAACACACACACAGAGAAATACAGTTCATTGTAACAACAGCACAATCTAAAATATAACTAGATTAAGACTTTTCAGTGTAATAGTAATCCTGTTTTCATTTCCTGACTGAAAAATTTACTGCTGAAATGTTAATTTTAAGGTTGTGGGATTTCATGGTTTTTCTGTTGAGGCAAAAGAAAAAAAATACTGGGATAAGGTTAAAACACATTGTGATCTTTGATAAATCTGTGGTGACTTTAAGGGGTTTGTTTTGTTTGTGTTTTATGTTTGTTTGTTTCTTGTTGTTTATTTGTTTTTATTGGACTTCCTCTTCCAGCATTAGAACAAAATATCAGCTGAAGATGGATTGACCTACACAGTAATTTATGGTCATTATTTTTTTCTACTAGTGTTATTTTGAACACAAATTATTTTCAAATGAATATAATTCACATGGGCATATGCAAGTTGCTGGCAAAAACAAACGAAAAACTGTAAACACTGTCTCGCACCTGTCTTATAATAGTAGTATTTGTTTTGTTATATATTTATTAATAGTAATAACAGTACTACTTGATTGCCCCCCCTCTCCCCCAGCATCCCCATTGCTGCCTTTGGCATTTTCATTATGAGGAATCCATTCAATGGTGACTCTATTCCTGCGTGTCAATAAACCTTCCCTGATGCACCAGATTTGTCAAACTAATGGAAATAATGTCCAGTGAAGGTCAGTAATGTCACACAGTGATGAACACTAAGACAAAGGAAGGCGGAAACTATGGGAGGCTGTCAGGTCACAACATGGATATAGAGATTGGCTGAGAGACAGAGCACGTGGCAGAATAATGGCAGGATCAAAGAAAGTAAGAGGCAACAATGTGAATGTTGCATGGATTGTCCTAAGATTATAAAAAGCTGATGAACCGTAAACCCAGGGGATAGTGGTTAATGATGGGGAGGGGGATGCTTCTTGGAAAACCATGAGCTTATAATTCTTTTGAGATTACCACCTAAATTTGTTTTAATATTAAAAATGTTTATATTAAAATGTATTAATACCATGACTGAATGTTATGTTTGACTTATTGTTCAATATACTCCATATACCAGGAATAACGGCTTTGCCACATGACATGTAAGATCTTTAGTGTTCAGTGTTTCAGCACTGATCTACACTGCTAAACCTTATGACAAACTAGCTCACAAAGTGGTGCTGGTGGTATGAGCAGTTGTGTGTGTGTGTGTGTGCGTGTGTGTGTGTGTGTGTGCATACATGCAACACCAAGTGAATGTTCATCTTTGCCTGCTTAAATAAACCGTATGGATTTTGATTCTCGAGGCAAAGTAGTTGAGCTGTGTTTGCCAAGAAAAGCCAAATGTCTGGAAATTTAGATGAATGGCTCGTTTTAGGCCACGTTTGCAAAGATGGACTGACAGAAGGGGAGGGTAGCCGTCGGTCAGGGTCCTGGCTTGGATTCATAATGACCCCAGGGCAGATTACCAGCCATCTGTATAGTGCTATAGATATCTGCAGACTGCTCCTGTTGCAGGGAGAGGAAACACTGGAGATGGAAGAATGGAAGAGTGACCTTTGGGTGAATGAGTAAAGAGACAAGGCTCATAGGACAGAGAGTGGATGAGATGGACAGAGGCAAAGAGAGAGAGAGGTGACTGACAATGATAGATGGAGACTCTCACAATCTGGAGGAAACGGAAGGAGCATGACTTACACCCAGCCATGTCCTACAGTATATCACTTATGCCTGCTTGGCACAGCCCAAGGCTTAGAGGAAGAGGAAAGGTGAAGGAGTCTGTCAGTTCCATCTTTTCGCAGGTGCTTGGAGACAAGCCATTTGTCAAAGTTTGTCATTGGCTCTGAGGTTATCTTGCCTCTTTGATAGGAGATGATAGGAAGAACATCAGAGTTGTGTGGGTGTTTGAAGGGAGGTGTGTGACAATGCAGGAGTGTGTGTCAGGGTGTGGTGGGGGACTGTGTGGGTGGGTGGGGGGTGTTCATTTGGTCTCTATATATAAAACATCCATCACCCATCAGACATGTAGGTGTCACCTAACCAGGTAAATCTAATGATGTGATCCTGTGGAAGTGAGGAGGAGGAAATCGATTTCCTCAAGTTTTGAGTGAAGTTTAACAGTATTGAGTTTCCCAAGATCAACAAGCCTGCATCAGTCATTCAGAAACGGCTTTTTTTTTAAACAAATAAAAACAGTCCACTCCACGAGCCCAGTGAAGAATGCTGTGGGTGGAAAAAAAAAATTACTACCAGTGTTAGCAAAAGAATTTTAAGCTGCTAAATGTGATCTTTTTTCACATATGAAATATGATCTCAAAATAAATGCAACAAGTAAGTAATGTTTATAGTACTGGTGCTCCATCAGTGCAAGCAAGGAAAACACTGCTTGTCCAGTGAAATCTCAAAACCGACACTGATTTAAAACTACCAAAGTGAAAGAAAAATGATTTTAAAGAATATGATGCATTGCTGGAGGTTAAACAGAACATAAAGTGTCTAAATTATAAGTAATAATGATCCATATAATGTTTTTCTGTTTGAATAAGTACTTTTACTGTCATAGTGTGTGGTACTGCTACTTTTACAAAAGAAGTGGTTTAAAAAATTTCTCCAGCAATCATTACTTTCAGCAATTGGCAAATATTTAGATGATAACTATATGCAGTGCTTAACAAATTTATTAGACCACCACCCAATGCAAGGTTTGTGCCACAGCTGCCCTAAATTAACAATATTGTTAATAACCAAAATATTTTTTTTATGTCTTTGTAATGGTTAACCCACCAGTATATTCAAGCTCTGTTTTCAAAATAATATTTTTAATGCTAAAATATAACAATTGATGTTATCCATGAATTTTCAAATTTACCGTCTTACCAATAAAAGAAGGAAAAAAGTAAAGCACATTATTATTTTTAAAGATACATAATTACAGTTATTTGCTTGCATTCCAGAGTAGGAAAAAACAAGCACTTTTAGTTGAATGTTGATTGATTTGTGACTTCTCAGAGAAGTCCAGTGTGCCGGCTCAAATTTGGATATAAAAACGTGAATTCAGTTTGTTATTTTCCTAATAAAAAACAATGTATGTATAATATATATTTAATTTTAAAAGGAGTGTAAGGCCTTTATTCCAGTCAAGAGAATATTTCATTTGTAAAGTGCTTGTTGGTTTGCTCCATTGGACTAAGACCATGAGCTTCACAATGGCCAGTGGCAAGTGTTAGTGTAAAAAAAGGGACCTGTCCCTCTAAACCACTAATGTGGTTCCATGTAGATGTCAGTGCTTACAAAAGAGCCCTTTGACCACACTGTCTGTAGAAAGATGATGTCCCCTGGAATGGTTAGCAACACCAAAGCTGTCTAAACAGATTTCATGGTCACTCTTCATTTTTTCCAGCACAGCATGACAATGAGAGGCATCTGACATCTCTTCAGCATTTACTGTAATCGCCAAACATAACTGCTTACGAGAATATGACTGTTAACTAGCACTACTTTTGGAAGCCCAACACGTGACAGCAGTCAGACCTGTTTTTATTTTATCTAATCATGTCCAACTGCTGCAGTTATTATGTGTCACACATTCCTGTCTCAGCTTTTTTCCGAGACAGCTTTTGCCTCAATTTTATTTACACAAATTCCTAATACAGAAGGGTACTTTGGCATCATTAAATCAGTGGGAAAACAAGCATACCTTGTAAAATTAACACTTGAATATTCTATTAAACGAGAACAAAGAAACTGACATTTGGATAACAGACTCTTACAAACGCTGGCAAACTGATTACAGGAAGAGATTAATGCAATGTCTGTCCCTAACATGGCACAGCGCCTGAGAACAGGTTGGCTTCTGTTCTCCTAAATAAAATAATAAAAACTAGGATGACCTTGAATTAGCTGGGGCTGGCTCTCTGGCACAGCCAACATGAAATCTAAAATTACTGCTGGGGGGTCAGCGGGGGCCCCTGCCGGGGGATCGGAGAACCACGGGCTGTGTTTTGCCTTGCCAGTGAGGTGGAGGAGAAACAGTCAGTGACAGATGAGTGAAAGATAAAGAGTGTGACTCCATAGTAGAGAATCTGTTCACACCATATTTTCTGTTTTATTCTTTGTATTTCCTCTGTTCAGGTTGGCTATAAAAAGGCAAGGAAAAGCCAAGGTCAGACTGAGTGAACATTGCAAACATTAAACCTTGAAAGCAGGAATAGTGAAATCTGGCTGCTCTCTCATTTCTTTTATGGAAGTGGAAAGCAATCCGCCAGAGCCATTACTATTAATTGAAAATGTACAGTAAGAGGTCAGCACTCCACACTCTGATGTAAAGAACATCACAGGCTTTGTGGTGAGTTTATCATCAGGATAGACTGAAATATAAAGTGGTGACATAAAAAGGAAACCGGGAGATGCTTTAAACTATAGCTTGATGAAACTGTCACAAGAAAATTTAGTTTCAACAGGAAACCTGATTTTCTCTGCAAAATATGAGCACTGATACAGAGCAGCACATTTTTCTGACTGATTCAGTCAGTGTTTTCAGTTACATGCCGAATGAGATTCATTATATAAATATTAGCATATTCCTTAAGACTTGAAAAAAAAAATACAGATTCTCCAAAAGTCAGTATTTTACATCTGTTGTTGTTCTCTGCTCTTCGCAGAGCAGGGTTGAGATGCAGTTCAGGGTGTGAAATATTCATAGACAGAAATAATATCTTGTATAACACATCTTACCCCTAAGAGGAGTTAAGTTTTGCTGTTGCTTTGTTTAAAAAAAAAAATCCATGTAGCCTGCAGAAATACAGCACAATATCTTGACAAGTGCTTTCAGCGCAACATCTTTGTGGCTTTTCAACCCATCATGCCATAGTTCATTGTTACTCCAGACAGCAAAAATGATTTTGACATTTTCTTCATCTGCAAAATGGCCCATTATTTTTTTATGTATCTAGTTCTTAGTTTTGTTGGCAAATCAAATATTGTTAAAAAAATTCAAGTTTAAACCCAGGGACATTTCTGCAGAAATTTAAGCTTTGCAGTTGTCACCATTTTTAGACTTTAGTTATAAAATCATATCAGTCACTGCTTTACAGAGAAATGCAAATCATGTGTGGTATATTGTATATTAACAAAAGTCCATCACTTCTCAACAGTATGTGCTATAAATGCTACAATTACATATTCATCATTGTGTGCAAAGCATACTGAGCAGAAATCTGATCACAAGGAACAAACGTGACAGCATGAAAACAACCTTTTTTTTTTTCAACGGTGCTGACAAGGACAGGGCAGGCTACACCACTTGGCCTTGTGATGCTTCGCAAACTGTCATATGGGCTGATTCAACATTCACTTCACAGTATCTTTGTTGCCTGTTCTATCTGTACATGCCTCAGTGAAGGATGACCAGCTTAACCTATCATCGAGTCTATAACCTTTGACCTCTCTGATTGCGTAGAGCAGCTGAGGTATGGTTGAATTTCAGCACACAAATGAATAAAGGCGAGAAGGGCATTTGGCCATAAATGGTGTCTGTTTCTAAGATCACAGGGCAAATGGCCATGACTGGCCCTGTGCCAGCCATCTAATCAATTAATGATTTGAGAAAAGGCCCAAAGACAGTGCCACATATTCCAGCAATCTGTGGATAAGAAAAGCACAAAAATATATATAAAGCCAAAGACTTCTTAGGTAACATGTAGATATAAACAACTGTTTATGGTTGCTGAAGCTGTCATCTAGATTTTAAATGCTTCTAATCCAGTTTCTCTCAAAGGTGTGATAATTCATTTCTAAGAAGACGTGATATTGGAGTGTCACAATGGCTTCAATAAAATCACAGCCCCCTGAAGCTATCTGCAGTCTGTCTCCATTACAGTCAAGCACTCTCATGAACCCTGCCTCTGTTGATATCACCTTTCATGAAAGAGCTTTTCCTCATTGTCTCTTTTCATTTTGTTTATTCATTGTTAATAGAAAGACAGACACCCCAGTGGTCACAGATATTCAGAAAGGTAAATAAAAGCGAAAGGAAAAAATAAATAAAAGGCCTGTAAGTTTCAACAGCGACCTGATATTATACATAATATGTTATCTGTTGTTTCTGATTATGTAACGCATATTTAACAATGCTTTAGGAAATGTGAGACTAAAGAGAAGCCAAAGATACAAGATAATTACTGGGAAGTCTTATTTACATAAACACAACTAGTAGAATATTATGAGCATTCTGATATCATGTCAAACAATCTTAAAGCTACAATGGATAACTTTTGGTGCTTTGGTGATTTTAAGAAAATTACAACTTATTTATTGCTTACTGTACCCAGAGCCATCATTAAAAATTCACTCATTCGTTGCAGTATACACTTTTACAAAGAGGAGGGTGGGAAAAAGTATCTGTTAACATGGTTTTTTTGTTTGTATTAACGGTCACTCAATGGATCCTACTTGTTCATACCATCTTCTAACCTGCTCGCATTAGCTGGCACACCTTATGCTAACAGGTAAATGACCCCCCCCCCCCAGTCAACTAGTCTAAGAGCTGTGTTTTGTTTATTTGTAGACCACTGATCATTTTTGGGCTGCTCCAGGTAGCTGTCAATGTTAGCAATGGCTAATGCACGCATATTTAATTACTAATAAAGTTGAAATAATACTAGCTGGCTGTTTATTTCGAAGCTCCTTAAACCCTGAAGCTCATGTTAATCATGTCAATGTTTGTCCCATTTCTGGAAAAAGGTGTCTTTGTATCCAACATGCCAGCTAACTAAACCTCTATCCACTGGCATCTTTGAAAATAAATGTCTAGTGCTAACCACTAGCCACTAACCACTAGCCACTAACCACTAGGCACTAACCAGAGGTGGCAAAAGTACAGACATTCTGTACTTAAATACAAGTACAAATACTTGTGTTAAAAAAAACACTCTGGAAAAGGTTGAAGTACTGGTTCAACTTCTTTACTCAAGTATAAGTGAAAAAGA
>JAMQGT020010722.1:0-14789 GCA_024447675.2 Pterophyllum scalare | reverse complement strand
TGTGTATATTTACTCGTTCAGTTACGTATTGCTCATGCAATAAAAATGAGACACACACACAGCTGGTTGAGTTTTGTTAGACTCCGGTGCTGCTGAATCAGTGATGGACAAGCAGATTTAAACCCAACACCAAAACTTAGTGGTAGTATGCTCTTAAAACTATAGGAGCAGGAGGTTTTCCAATAATTGAACAATACACGAAGGATTTGCAATATGACTCAGATCTCAATGCGAAACCTAAAGCCACTGAAAGGGGAAACTCAAAGGCGTCAAACTCAAGAACTTCTTATTTACAGTTGTTTCAGCTGAACTCTTCTCCACTTTGGAGAGAAATGCTTGTTTTTAAATGTTTAGTTGGAAATGTCACCAAAGCTTGTTATTAAGTTTCGGGTATGTCTAACGTTGGAAATCATTTTTTGGCAGACGGTCACTTTTTGGCACAACACCAGCAGCTGGATAAGATCAATTTTTCAGCAATGCGAACATTTGCAAAGAAAATGTTCAGCTTGTTTGGCTCCACATATTTGTGCCTCAGACTTTCTCTGTTCTGAACTTTAACAGGAACTGCTTGTGCTCGAGCCTTAGTAACTTCCACCCAGTGACAATTTACGCACATCTACAGTACCACTGCTCTCGAACCAGACCTGCCCCGTGTACCTGTGCGTCCTTCACATTAGGTAGCTTACCTGTTGCTCTGTTATCAGAATTACACAGAGTTGTACTTTGGAGAGTTACTGTATATTTTAAATTTCTGCTGAAAATTCAGATAGCTTCTATGCTCTGTGTTTACCCTAATGGCAGGGCTGTACAATTAATCAAATTTTGATTTTGGCTCCAACTGATCGCAAAAACAGTGTAATTGACAAAAACGGATTGTGATTGGACTGTTCAGCACCGTTGATTCCTCCTGTGCATTTCCGGTTACTTTTATGGAAAGTTTTTTAATTTATCAGTGAGAGAATAACAATCATTGTCTCAATATAAGTAATAATAATCATAGCATCAATACAAGGACTCACAAATGGTAGCAAATTCCTGGAGGGAGATTGCTGAAACTATTGGGATGGCCGTAAGGGAAAGATGAAAGGAGTGGAAAAACTAGAAAGACAAATACGTTCACACCTGAAGCAAAACACTGGCCCAAGAGGGAAAAGAGTCCCAGCATTTTATTTGTTTCTCTTGGCCACACTGCATGTAAAACACTGGGACATGACCGCAAGATAATTAACACAGATTTGCTGCACGGTGGGATCTGTACCATCCACAACACAAACACTGCAGTGTTGCCAGTATAACCAGTATTTGCTGTGTCAGCCTGAATAATTCTGATTTAGTCTTAAGCTGAACATGTTAGGTAGGGACTGTAAGGACATGTCCCTACCAATATCAAATAACAGCCGTTATGTCCCTACCAGTCACGGGGCATAAGTAGCAAGGGACGGTAGGGAGATGTCCCTACCAATGTTAATGCCAAACCTTTTAAATACACGTACAGGATCTGTCAGTATGTTGTGGCACGCAATAAAATGTGAGCAAATTTATCTTGGTCCTATTCCTTCCTAGTATTATTAGGCATGATAACTGACATTACTTTTGTATTTATTTATTATTTGTGTTTAATTTATAATGCATTTATTTATTTGTTATATTTTGTCTATAGTTTTATATTTTATTTATATATTCTGCATTTTATTTTCAATTTACTGTATTTATTTTCAAGCATTTGTAGAAGTGCACAAGATTTCAAGGTACTGACTACTTAAGTGCAATAAATGCAGCTTGTTTACAAATTCAGTGAGTAACCATGTTAAATAATCGTGATTTCAATATTGACCAAAGCAATTGTGATTATGAGTTTTTCCATAATCGAGCAACTCTACTTACATTTGCGTACTTGATTTTTGTTTGCTGCATAAAAATGAAAATATTTTTATGCATGTTTAATTGTTTTGTAAGGGACTGCTGGACCTCCTTGGACATTCCTGATTTAGATAGATAGATAGATAGATAGATAGATAGATAGATAGATAGATAGATAGATAGATAGATAGATAGATAGATAGATAGATGCCTGCAGCATTGGCAGAAATTAGGTTTGTTAATAACAATAATAATATAAATTATTATTATTAATATGTAATTGAACTGAATTTAATTATTATAATTACATTCAGTTTTCAGAGAATGCATAAAGAAGAAAGTAGTTCATTAATATAATAAACTGCCCCTCTGTGATTCAGATAATATTACACAGTCCAAGAACAGTGTCAACTACTCTGGTATTCTCCTGACAGAGGTCTTAAGTGTTTAGTTTCATGCCTGTGAAATACAGAGTATATATTGCCTGACCCTGAGTGCACTGATGAATCATGCAGCACTGTAACAAAGTTTACCCTGGGACTCATGTTAACAAGGAGAGTGAGGCCAACATGAAACACAAGTAACATAACCTTATGCTTAACATTAACAATTAAATAACAAATGCCAATGGGACCTGCCCCCCTACTTCCCACACAACTGTGAACACAAGATTAAGAGGTTGAGTATTATAAAAGAATAAAAATATGCCTCAAGTATTTAATGCAGAATAAAGAATGTGAAAGTTGTCCCTGTTTTATAAAAAATAAAGATGTTCACAAGAGAGGGTGGCTTTAGCCATCAAAAAATATAACATGAATACATGCCAAGTCATTTTGTGTTATAGTGTACATTTTTCATGCCATGAACAACCTGATTAACCTAACCTTAACCCTTAATGCGTCATTTAATGATGCAAAATCCCATGCATAAAGAATAAAATAGGGACACATACTGAGCGAAATTTGTATTTTGCATACTACAACTAATATTACTACTACCACTAATAATAATAGCAACAATAATAAAAGTTATTATTATTATAATTCTTTTTTAAAGGGTTAACATAAAACAAACAAACAAGAAAAATAGTATATTGTGTTTTTCTCAACCATTATTCAACAGATTTTCACTGTATTTTTTTCTGGTCTCCTCCTTTTTCATTATATATCCTTCAAATTATCCAGTTATGTATTGGGTGCTAATTTCTCTTCACATTTGGGGGACAATTTCAGAACACAGTAAGTTGTATTTCTGTTTATTTCTTTGGTAAAATGACTGATGGAAGATATTTTGAATGAGAATTGCAATATATAGCAGAAAGACACACAGGAAAAAAGGCTCCAGTCTGGTTTTGAAATCATAACATTCCTTTTTTTTTAAAAGTGTGTGACATGATGATGTGAGCTTGCATGACACTACCTTGACAAGATATCCTGGGATTAATAAAGTATTCTGATTCTAATTATCTTTAGAGAGAGAAACTGTTTTCAGAATTTTCTTATCTTTGGTCAGAGCTTGGCCAGCTCATTCCTCATAACTGAAGACTTCATACCAAGCTAGGCCAACAAGCTTCTTCTGATAGCCTCAGCATATGTATGATCATAGCCTCTGGTCATCTAACTCTCAGCATGGGAGTTAAAATGAGGATTTCCCAAGCTGCTGAAGTACTCCTTTAATGGAGAGTTCTAATTTTCCCAAATAACAACATTTTCAGATTGTTAATTTGAATATCAACACATAGAAATACAGTATCCCTCCCCTCAATTTCTCCCATTCACTTCTTCAGCTGTTATGGTGAATGGTTGCAGTTTTAAATGTTATTAAATACAAGTGCATCATTGAGTTATTGTGACTGTGTGTGTGTTTGACTTTTGTGCTTGATTGGATGCAAAGGGTTCCTTGTGTGGCTCACAGGTCTACATGGTTAAGAAAAAAGTATACACATCCACAGGCCTGTTAAAGCAAAACCTAGGGTCTTATAAGTGAGCTGTATAATATGCAAAGCCCTGTGAAACTCTGCACATGTGTAAAAATCAGTGTACATATCCAATGAGCTCTGAGCACCTGAAAGATTCTGCATACTAAAATGCTTTGAATTATACTAAAGACTGCAGTGCAGTTACTTGGCTTACCTTTCTTTTCATGTAAATTACATTCTGCATTTTGACTCAGAAAATCAGTGTTTGAATTGCAGGGGAGCTGGGGCTGGGTGTTGGTGTGGCAGGAAGGGGTACATTAATGTTCCTCTTTGAGTTTTTTTTTCTTCTTCTTCTTTTTTTTCCGGAAATAACTAAACTTGGCCAGGTGTCAAATTTAGTTGTTCCCGTACAGACTATAAATTACACGGAAATTTTGGACTAAATCCCCTTTCTCCAGATGATGCATTATTTTCAAAACATTTTTGCATGACAAAGCCTCACTCCTGGTCTGCTTGGTCTACTCAGTCACCATCACCACGTTACAAATGAACACAACACTGATACACAGCCACGGTTGCCAAAGACTCATGTTTCAGGATCTGATTAGCTTTGATGTTAATGAGAGCTTTGCCTCTATTGCTAACCCCCAAGGTTTGTGGATGAAGCTCTCCATCTATATTCTGCTGCATTCTGACACCATTGCCCAGATGGTGGTGCAGTCTAACCTGCTCTATCTTTTTTTTTCTCCACATGCTAAATACACCGATGAGTGTTGCCCCTGGGCATTGACAGTGCATATGGACACCATGAATACCTGCCTGATCTCATTATAACAGGAAAAAAAACACATAACTTCATAACAAAGGAGAGGAAACATGTTATGTGAACAGCTGGCTTGCCATCCTCACTTCATCTAAAACTCTGCTAATGGTTGGTCTAATTGATAGATTGATTTCTGTTTTCACCATTGACCAAGAGCTGAAAAGAGTGTTTAAACTGTTCAGTGCTGCTTTTCATGCAAGTTCAATTTTACGCCCCTACGGTGAATTACTTTATCTAAGACAGCTGACGGTACAGTTGTTTGATGCTATTTTTTTCTGCAGGTGTTAAAAACATACTAAACATATGGTACAGTAATAACAGCAGGGAAATGGGCAAGTTTCCCACAGGCCCATCACTTTGTAGTGCTTTAAAGCATTTTTCTCTCTTCTTGCAGAATGTCTTTATGTATGTTTATGATAGTCTTACTTAACAAGTAGTGACCATGAGGGATAATGTTATAGTTATAGACTTTAAGTTGCATTTTCAAGACAGTGTTTAAATAGCTTATAATACAAAAAATACATAATAAAATACAGCAGTAAAAGGTGTTTAAAACTTGACAAAAACATGGAAAAACAATTTATGCTATATACTCTAGATATAATAGAAATGCTAATCTGCACAAATCAGAACAAATTTTAAAATGTATGTGTACATCAGCAAATATAATACTTAGAAAGGCTGTTCATGTTGTAGACCCTATATGTCAGTTTACAATACCTTAAACTTTAAAGTAAGTTTAATTCAGTACCTGCCTACTTTGTGTTGACAACCATTATTTTCCCTGTCATTGCTACGGACACTGTGCTTCATATCACTTTGTGTGTCTAGGCCCCTTAAAAGTCCATTACTAGTCAGGTCTAATATCATAGAACATTACAATAGAGGATGTGTCAAATAACTTAAACAACCACTGAAATAACAGGCAATAGGCAGCATTATTTTAAGCTATCTTTGTTCTTTAAGACTGCTGAATAGTTCAATAGTATGTGTTCGACTTGTATACAATATTTATAATTCAAGGTTAGAAAGCATACACATCTGAGATGACACATGGTCAGTACTTTTTAACTGCAGCTAAATCTCCTACCTATACCAGCAAAACATGCATAAGCCCTCCCTCTAGGGTTTTGTATTAAGACTGTCTTGGCACTAATACCCAGATTCCTAATTCCCAGCCTTACCTTCGTAATATTCTTAATGAGCCCTTAAGCCCTGAGATCCCTCGTTCTGCCATGTTCCACGTTCCCTTTGATCTTGACTATACCTTTCCCAGCATTCTCAGTTGAGGGGGGGTCTGTGCATAGTGTTACCTGACTGTGTGGTGCTAATACATCAAATATTCATCCACACCTTCCTGACTGCAGACTCTGTCCTCCAAAACACAAAAAGTCAAACACTTTTAAAATACTTCTATTTACAGGCAGTGATGGCTCCTACATAACACACAAGAATGATTACATGATGCCAATGAGATTCTTGTTTTTCTTGGTTTCTGTTGGTAATGTTTGGGAAGTGCCTGTCTGGTTGTATAATGCACATGGCTGTGATTGTTTTTTTTTTTAACCATTTTACCAGTGATTTGACATTGCCAGACCACCAACAGCTCTGAGAGTCTGAGGACGTAGTCACAAAATTGCATACGGTAACAGTGCAGTTACTTTTTTCTCTAAAAGGCCAACCAAGAGGCAGCCTTTTGTGCAGACACAGTGTCAGACTAGGGCACAGTGATTAGCTTACAGTGCCACCAAGGTGATAAAGCTCTGGGTAACCTTAAGGAGAAGCATGTCAGCAGAGTTTTGGAATTAAAAACAATATTTTATTCTTATTTTAAAAATGTCAATAATAACATGTTTATTGTTGTAAATCCTGTAAAGTTACAACAATTTTACAAGTTAATTTAATCTCACACTCCAGTATAAATTCTAGGCCTCCATCTGTGCTAAACTAAAACTCAAATAAAACAGATGCAAGAAGCAACACTTCACATCAACTCAATCCACCTGTGATATGACTTACAAAAAAATACAGCAAAGCAAACATGTCAGGACGCTAACCTGTTACTTCCATACATGCACCATGAAGAGGAGATTGGAAAGCCAGTTGCAGGTAAAGAACAGAGGGCATATATATAATGACATATAGAAGACTACATGTTGCAAAATGTTTGTGAAAGTCTTTATAGGTTGGCCTGTCCTTGAACCCTGTTACATTGCTCTGATGCCACTAATTCAGCTTTTCATTTAGAACTTCCTTTTTCACAGTATGTATGTCATTAACATCTGTCACTGTTTTGTGCCTTGAAGGCAGTTGGTTTAAGCGGATGCTTAAGCAGGAGCCGAGACAGGCTTAATTGAGTTTAAACTGGTTTATTGTTAAATATAAACTTTAGATGAGGAATAATAGTGACAGGTGATGGTCAAGGAGTTGGGTCCACACAGAGGAGCCAGATGCACTGGGAGAGAGGAGAGAGCAATTAGTCCAAGCAGTTCTATTGGTTCATAAGGTGACATAAGCAGGTTGGTTGCTCTGGGCAGGGCCACTGGTTTGGTCCTTGAGAGCACAGGCAGATGTTGGAGGGCGGACAAGGAGGTGAGGTTGAGAGGTAAGTAATCCAAAAGTTATTCTTCGGACAAGTGGATCAACTCAAATGGATCAGGTAAGTGAGTTTGGGGAGAGTTGACAATCTGGCAGCAAGTGGGAACTCAATCGGGTCCTTAAATAACTGTTCTTGAAGAGGCTGACTGGAAGCAGGTGCGGCGGCTGATGAGCGGGAAACCAAAAGTTCACTCAGAAGTGGAGTCATGGCCTGCCCAATCCAACCTAGGACTGAGATAACATAAAAAAAAAAAGCAACGCAGGACTATGACAGCCACAAGTGTTTGAGTAGTGTACCAGTATGTGTGTTTTTGTTTAATATTGTGCATTTTCCTTTTCGGTTTTGCTCCTGCACTCTAGACATTTTCCTGTGTTGATTCAGCTCATTAGTGGTGGACTATATCATTTGTCAGATGGGTTGCACTTTTTTTTCTTTTAGTGCTCTTATCTCTGAGGTTACCTTGCCTGTTAACTGGTTTCCTGCTGCTGCTAACTGTATGTCTGAAAAACAAAAGCCTTTTAACCCCAGCTGTCCAGCTGGTGACTTTTGGGTCCAGTGCCTATCCACAATTGTTGCAATGCAAATACACAGTCACTGCAGGTGCTCAACAAACTTGCGCTAAATGAGGCAGAGGTTCTCTTATGCCTCTCCTCTGTATCACCAGATGTCTCATTCTTGAACATACTGTTCCTACTTTCAAATGCTCGCTCACATTGCTGTGCAAACTGGAAATCCTCACAAGTGATCATCAGAAAATCATGGAAGTTCAGTGATCTGTTTTTTTTTTTTTTATCAGAAATTTAAGGAGTATTTGTATATTTTTCATCTCAACTACATACTATGAGGAAGTATGAGGAAGAGCATGTGCTGCTGGTGATACAGTCTCTCTTAAATCCTCTTATATGTAGGTTTCTGTTCTGTACTCGAGTCCTGAATCCTTGAACAATAGTTTGGGAACTGTATCAGTAGAAGGAGCTCCCCCCTCATTCTTTTAATCTTACTTTCTCAGAATGCTATCTATACTTCCTGATGCACAAAGGCAACAACATAAATGTTTTCCTTTTCCTCTTTGTTTTGTGCCTGGTACATTTAGGTGAATGAATGTTGTTGTTTTGTGTCTCTGAGTTTGCTCTTCATTCAGCTTTCTTGCTGTGATACATACAAGTGCATTTTTTTATTTTATTTTTTTAATGGTGGTGGATCTTTTGCTTTAAATGACTGCTAGATACAAGTGTGCATACATGTGAGCACATACATAGCCCCTTGTGGCATTTTTATTTTTATTTTTTTGCCTAAACCAAATAAGGCAAATATGAAATAGATGCAGCTTGCCATGCACATTACAATGTTTATTTCTTCATAAGAGCCACAGAATACCTGCAAAGTGTGGAATGTCACTGGGAAAAGTGGTTCTGCTTAAGGAAAGTGTTTAGTTTGCACTAAGCTCAGCTGTGGCAAGAACCCTCTCGTTTTTGTGTTGTTGTTGTGCAGAACGAAGATATCTACCCTCCCAGGCCTCTCTCCTCCACCCTCATCACTAACGAACAAACTCTGCCAGGCCTTACCTCAGGCGGCCTCCTGTAATTATTCCCCAATGCCACAAACTGGTGAAATGGGTGTCCGTTACACACTATGTGCCGAGCTAAGAAAAACAACAACTGTGGGGCCATTATTTGTCAATCAAACTCAGGGCCAAAACAAAATGCTGTCTGGTACACCCTGAGTCCTAGTTATCATCATTGAAAACTGTCAGACCAAAGAGCATTTTTATTGATTTATGTATTTATTTATTTATTTTTATCATCCCAGTATTTTCCCTGATCTCTGTTTGGCTTTGCTGTTGAGCCTGTCCTACAATCACATTGTCTTCTTTTGAACAGTACAGTGCACAAAAGTTGCTTCTTCTCAGTAGTGCAAAAATCACTGTAAGGGTTGACCACAGAGTACAACAATAAAAAGTGCGATGTGTGAGTGGAACACAAATTAAAAAACAAAACAAAAAAACAAAGAGATGGAGAGTTTTTTGTTTGTTTGTTTGTTTTACCCTTATTTGACCAAGTCATAATGAGCAACAGATCATGAATAAATGTGGATCAAATTTATTGTTTTTGGTAGGGACAATGTACAATACATTAATTGTACCAGATCAGGTCATCAGTGATGAAGTTTTTATGCAACTGAAAAATGAAGTTCTTCTATCTCATGTTCAGGCGTCATCCCCTCTGGTGAGTTATTGCGAGTTATTCTTCCTGCTCTATTTTCTCAGTTACTCCAATTTCCCAAGCTGCCAAATTTTACCTCACATTTTCAACATCATTACTCCTGTCCAATGCTCTATCTGCTCTCATTCTCCTTGCCAAGAAGTCCCTAGTCTGTTTTCTTTAAACTTGTTGTGACTTGTGACGTTGTGTTCCTCGTACTGTGAGCCCCTCACAATTGGACCTTATCTGGGTTGTTTAGAGCATCTCATCTAAAGTCACTATCAGTCATCAGCTTACTCTCCCCCATCTCCACCAGCATCCAGAGTCCAGGGGGTCCAGTCACTATCACCTACCTTCATCTGGTATTCTGCTATATGATATTGCTTTTCATTGGACCAAACCTCTAAAAATGCTTACATTTTGCATACTCACATCCTTCCCTACTCAAATGCATAGACTGAAGGTTAAAAATGAAACTGCTCATGACGGAATAAAAATGAACATTTTTTATTTTTTTTAAAAAGTAAACCATAAAACTCAAAGAAAAAGAAATCTGACAAAAGCAACAAATAACAAAAATCAAATACTAGTGAATCTGTGCAATTGTGAAAGAACCTCACATTAAAAAAGAAAAATGCGTGAGCTGCAGTTTCTAACTAATTTCAACAGAAAATACTGAAAGACTTGTGGCTGACGGCTCTAGTAGTTTATTTGGTGGGGCTGGAGCAGATTCACTAATCACTGATTTGAAGGTGATTCCAACAGGTTGAACTTTGTTGAGTTTGTTTAGTCTTTCAGACTGCTGCCGCTGATCAAACAGACTTTTGTCGTCATCTGCAAAGGTGGCAGATGTGCTGGCGATACAGGCACAGCAGGGGAGGTCATCACTTTTGCTGCAGGCAGAGTCTGTTAAAAGTTTCAGCAATAAGCTACTTATGCACAAACACAGCTGAGGATGTTCTCCTTCACTGACTTCATAGTTTTCTCCTTAGAAAGGTGGGAGAGCAGATGTATCTTTCCCAGGAATTTTGGTATTACTTATTCTGAAATGAATAAATAACTTACTTTTAACCAGAAAAGGGCCAGGAATTTATACCCCCTCTTATAGGTTTGACTACTATGTTCATCTGGGAGGAAAGTTATGCAGATTAAAAATTTTAAGTTTAGCAGGTTAAGTGCTGAGCAGGCAATCCTGTAAGCCATAGAAGTGGCTTGTAGTAGTGGGATGTATCTCTCACTTAAATTAATGACATCAAAATAAGACAGGATTTCCTTTATCTGCATTAATGGAATAAAGCCCTTGTCCTTTAGTGGCCACCGTGTCACATTTTGCAGCCTGCACTTGTCATGGTCCTGGGCCGGTGGCCCAATGTTTTTTGTTCTTTTGTTTTTGGTCTGCAGTTTATTTCTAGTTCCTTGTGTTTTTTGTCAAGTCTCCGTCTCTGTTCCCTTGTCCTACTTCCTGTTTTATTTTGGTAGGGTCTTGTTTCTTGTGCAGTATATTTAGTTTTGCTTCCCCTTGTCTCGTCAGTGTTTCCACTTTCCCTTCGTTATCCCCTGGTATATTTAAGTCCTGTGTTTTCTCTGCTTGTTGTTGTATCGTTGATGTTGCCATACTGGTGTGTTTTTGGTCTACCTTGCGTTGCTTTTGTTTTCTGCTCCTTGTTTGACTCCCAGCTAGATTTTGTTTCTTGTCCATCTCAATAAACACCTTCTAAATTAGGCCAGTATCCAGGGTCCGATATCTGGGTCCATCCCTGCCCGTCATACCAACAGAATGACGCAACCACACCATGGACCCCTCTGACTCTAAGATTTCCACTGAGCAGGAGGAGAAGCTCTTGGAGCTAAAGGATTTTTCCCAGCAGACTGTTCAGGCCACAGATGAACACCAAAGGCTAATGCAGTTAGCTTTCTGTTGTGGACTGATTTCTTCCTCCTCTTGGCTCCTCACCCATCCAGACGCTGCCTACCACTCAGTCATCATGCTCCGGAAAAATTTACAATATGAACTGTACAATGTTGGTCGCCCGGTCCACGGGAAAAACTCAGGTTTTTTCCTTCAAGCCATCTCTACTTCACCTCTCCTGCAGTCTGTCATCTCTCCACCTCCATCTCCTCCCCTCAGTGGTTGCTCATCCTCATAGTCACCCCCTCGCTCTCCAGCCCCGTCCACGTCTACGTTGCCGCGGAGCGGCCCGTCCACATTCTTGGCCCTAATTTGGCCTAAGAAGAGGAACCAGCTGCTTCCAAACCTAGGGCATCCGCTTCTCGGAAGAAGCGGCTCACCCGGCATCGACACTCCTCTCCAGCTTCGGGGGCAGCTGTTCCTAATAAACTGGACACTGTTAAGACTGTAAGCTGAGCTCAGTTGAAGCACTCTGCACCTGTCCTATTTTTGCAGGTGGGGGCTGCCCACTCTGAGCCTTCTCATCAGACATCAGTACCCACAGTCGCCTCCCTCAAGCTTCAGTCTCCGTCGTCAGCTGCAGCACCTCCTCAGCCTTCGCCTCTGTCTTCAGTGCTGTCTGCAGCCAAGCAGCCCCTGCTGCCGCAGCCAGCTGCAGCAGTCTCCAAGCCCCTGCTGTCGCAGCCTCTGTCTCAGTCAGCTGCAGCAGCAACCTCCAAGCCCCAGCCAGCCGTAGCTCCAGCCCTCCCTCAATAGGTCAGGTCCCCTTAGTCTCCCCAGTGTCAGTTTCCCCTCAGCCTCAGTCAGCTCTCCTTTGGCCTCAGTCGGCTCCCCAGTCAGCTCCCTCAGTGTCGGCTGCCCCAGCAGCCCCCCAGTTAGAGCCCCAGCTAGCCGTAGCGGCCCTAGCGTCAGCCGCAGCAGCTTCCCTGTCTCAGCCCCAGTCTCTCCTGTCAGCTGCAGTAGAGCCACTAGTTTCCCAATCAGAGCCCTCGTCACCTTTATCCTCACCACTACTAGACACACCCAAACAATCCCGGAGGCAGCCCCAGCTGTCCAGGGAGACAGCTGTGTGCCCTGCACCGCAGCCTTGGCCCGCTCAGCCCGAGCCGCCAGGGGGGTCCCGCTCAGCCCCTCGTCGCCACCGCTGGCTACCCAGTCTCACCTCCTCGTCGCCACCGCCGGCCCCCCAGTCTCGCCTCCTTGTTGCTGCCGCCACCGGGAGCGCAGTCGGCCCATAAACTGTTTCTCCAGGCTAGGCCTGCCGCCTTTTGTTTTGTTGTTATTGTTTGGACTATGTGGCCGTTGTCTTCTTGTCCATCTCAATAAACACCTTCTAAGTTATGCTAGTATCCGGAGTCCTGCATCTAGGTCCATCCCTGCCCGTCACACCACCTGACATGACAGTACTCAGCCATCACATACCGATACTTGGTCAGGAGCCATAGTGATCACAGTGTAACAAACTGGGTGTGTGTTAAAGGTAATTTTTAAAAATATGCAAAGCAGTCCAAAAAGTCAACCGGAATCCATGAACACATGAAATAGACATCATTAAAACCATGAGCCAAAGTGCTCTCTGGGTGTCTTTGTTGGGACAACACAAGTAGCCATAAGGAGATCTTAGAGAAGTTTGTTGCATTTCAGAGGAGTTTGCCTGTTATTGTGTGTTTAACATTATGACTTCGTGTTTTTTTCCCCCCTAAACCAGCCCATCAACTATCAGTGTTTGCCTGCATAATTCTCACCATCTAGTTTTGTTGCGTAATCCTAAGCAAACAGACAGAAAAGATTAATTCAAGAACAAAGAGCAATAGCATACACAACAGAAAGTGAAGTCATAATCTGTTTGTTGACACTGGCTGTGGTTTGTGGTAAAATGAACGAACAGAGTCTTCTCTGAATGACTGAAAGTAAAAGTAAAAAGCAAGAAAGCAGAGTGCAGTCCAGTATCCCAGAGGACCAATAATAATGATAATAATAAATTTAAAAGAAAAAGTCATTTTTTAACCTAATTTACATACATTTGTTTCATTTCAGCTCACTGTGAGAGCATCTGTTACTGTTTGTGAGTCCCCTGCTCTGTTTCACTTCATGTGTGTGTTTCATCTGAGAAAAAAAACAGAAGATGGACACTCGCAGTGAAATAGAAAGCAGAGGAGAGCAGCTAAATGGCAAAAGAGACTCTCAACACAATGCCAGGCTCAGTATATGCTGGCTACTCATCATTACATTGTTTTACTACATTTTACATATTTAACAACATGGACTAATTGTTGTGGTTAGATTCTTCATATGTAATGCATCTGAATGAAATCTACCTTACAGCTAGTTTTGGATGCCCACAAACAAAGAGTGAGCAACTGCCTCTCTAACTCTGGCAAGTAAAATAAAATTCATGTCTCAGCCAAGAAGAAAACATCCAAATGTTATGTTGCTGGCTGCAAGGGCAACCACAAGTGTCTTCATGCACTCCCTGTGTCTAAGGAACTGGAGACCCAGTGGATTACTACTGGTTTTCATGGAAATGTTCTGGCAAACAATAGGAAAATACTCAGTGCACAACTTGCCAGTTGTGTGATTACTGTGGCTACTATTCACGTTGATCATATGCCAACAGTTTTTCTGACCCGTGACGGTGAGGAACAACTAATGCACCTGCATTTGTTTCCAGACTGCAGTCGATTGCCCACAGTGCATTTCCAAAGAAAAAAAAAAGGGGGGAGAGAGACACTTAATCAGGTAACAACCAAAAATACAGAGAAATATCATTTCATTGTCAGTCACAAACTGAGCACATTGAACTTGTTTGTAATTCTGCACACTCACAATTTATAATACACATTACCACATCAGAGAGGCAGCATGTGGGACAAGCAGCTAATTAAACCAACTCATAAACATGATCAGCCTAAACTGAAAAAAATACTGCAGCCTTGACAAATCTATGTTAATGGTACCAAAGCAACATTTCTTAAAAAAAAAAAAAAAAGAAAGAAAATGAAAAAAAAGGCTTACCAGTGTTGACATTTTTCCAACAAGGAGCTGATAAATTTGTCTGATTCTTTTCCAAATTTCTCTCCGTTGTTGTACATTTGTGGCAGTTTAACAGTCCTCTACGCACGTTTAAAGTGAGGTTTGCTACTGAGATTTTTTTTTGGTAGCTTTGTCTCTGTACACCACCCACAGTGTATTTTAAATCACACAATTAAGATACAATTGAAAGCACAGGCTTTCAGGTTTAATTCAAGGGGTATAATAAAAGTACTGCATTAGCTGTTTATGAATTACAGCCATTTTTATCTTCACTAAACACTACTGACCCAGTTCTATTGGCAGTCATAAATGTAAATGCCATAATATTACTTCCACCAAGTTTGAGAGATGATTCAGCTCATGAGTTTTTTTTTTTTTTTTCCCCAGGATTTTCAATCCCCATCATTCTGGTGCAAGTTAGTGTTGATTTCAGGTCTAATCTGGAT
>JAMQGT020010721.1:0-22021 GCA_024447675.2 Pterophyllum scalare | reverse complement strand
ATGGTTTTGCTTGGTACATTTGGTATTGTTTACACCATAGGCCAAGCGATCGGACAGACAAAACTGAATTAAAAACACATCCATCTGTTTTCCTCCACTCATCCAACAGTCAGCAGCGGGTGCTGGAACCCAGCTGTCATAGGGCCATAGTTGGTGCAGCCAGGACAGTTTGCCAAACTATCACAAGACTCAGAGTATAACAGCAATGGTTATGTTGTGTAACATTTACTTGGTTCATTAGTGTGTTGCTGCTGTCAGGATAAAGACACATTTTTCATACTCCTCTTTTATCTTCTCAACACCAGATTCAGCCTCATTCTCATACTTACCCACAAATGCCCCAAATTCTACAGAGGTGCTATCTGACTGGAGGGGCTGCTGGTAAAGCCCAGACAGGGTTAAATCAGGGTGGCTAGAGCCACTGGGCTGGGAGGGCGTGCAGGCTGCTGATATGGAATTGAACCCCAGGGGAGGGCACACTGGGCAGGCTGGATGGGGAGTCGGAAGGGCCCGGCTCTTGTGGACGGGTCTGCTGACTCTGGGTGAGAGAGTGGCCTCGGAGTCGCAGCTCAGAAGGGGAAAAGGGCACAGCACTTTGATCCAAAAGGCCTGAAGCATGCACTGCCCGAGGAGCCAGCCTCTGCAGCAAGGTGCCCAGGCCCAAACAAGCTCCTCCTCTCTGGATTCACCGCTGGGTTCAGCATGGGGTCCAGCCCCAGTTCTGATGAAGGACTGGGCCACGATTTGCGTCTGCTTACTGTCCCAGCCCCTCCTTCTACACCAATCCCAAAAAGAGCATCCGCAATGGTAGCTCCTGCCTGGGGAAAAAAGAGGAGCCAAAGTAGGCACCCACACCCTGTTTGCCCATCACAGACGACTTGGAGAGGGGGCCAGTGTCTGTCACCACTGGGGCAATGCTGGGGACAACGTTCTTAGACAGACTGAGCTCACGGGTGATCTGATTGTGGACCTTGCTGGCTTCTGATGCCCTCTGAGCTGTCAGGGTCTTCAGAGTGTCAACGGTCAGGGCTGAGAGGTCCTGCAGGTGGCCAATCTGAGAATCCAATGTGTGCAAGGACCGCTTTATAAAGTTCACCTTATTCCCGACCTCCTTCAGTTGCAAACACATAGTTTCAACCCTGTAAATGACAAACAGCTTTGGTTACTAACATAACAACCGATGTTACCGATTGCTGATCTTAACTTCATTCAAGTCAAGTGAATAAAACTTTCTAGATATTGCTGTACTGTTAGTTGATTTGTGCTCTTCTTTTCCCTCTTTGCTGAGTCAGAGTTTTACCTTAAGTGGGGAGGAGCTTTTTTTTTTTTTAATAAATAAAACTTAAGAAAATAAATAGAATTTTTGTTCATCATTACTATTTGGGGTGTTTATTTAAAAAACAAACTGCTGTTTATTGTAATTTTCTGAAAACACATCTTGCTTCCAGTAAACACCAACAGTGGTCATACCTTTCTGAGGTAAGACGTATGCGTTCCTCACTTCCTGAGTGAAACTGATCATCCTTCTCATGGAAGTATGTCTCCACACATTGCTCCTCAAAATCATGAAGCTTCTTTTGGTCTTCCTCTGTGAGAAACAGCTCTGAAACAAAGAAGCAGCAACAAATTGTAACTGCTGTAGATTTTTTTTATACTGACTTAAACTGTTTATTATTATCAAATAAAGCATTTAAATCTCTCATGTGTGACCCAATCTGGCAAAAGGAATTGCAGGGGCTGATTTATATGCAAATAACATGAATCAGCCTGCTGTATTGCGGTGCGGGTCACTTCCATGTTCACGGGATATTATTAGCAACAAGGGAGAGACTGCTTACATGTTGAGTGTTTGTAAGAGCATCCCGTGAACCCGGAAATGACTTGCAATACTGCGTGGCGATTCATAAGTTATTGGCATAAAAATTAGCCCCTGCAACTTGAGACTCCTTTTGCCAGATCGGGTCACATATCTAAAAATAAGATGAAGTATGTACTTGGTCCGTAGATATTCTCCTTTTTCCTTTTTCTACACATACAGAAGAGAGAGTATATATGGCACAAGAGGATGAAGGGAGGTGGGAGGACAGGCTTCTCGTGGTAGGCCATAATGAAGTGGTAACGCTGGTACTTCCACACCAGATTAGAAATGGACTTCACTTGCATATAGACATTGCTAGAAGAGTGAATGACGTAAGTGTCAAAAATGGCATAATTGGCAAGAGTCCACTTTAACAAGGTCGTTAAATGTAAACATAACTCAAAGCTGGGCGATGGTGAGGTTAAAAAACACTTACTTGAAAAAGGCGATTAGAAGGTTGACCATCAATATGTACTGTACAAAGAGGTAGACTGCTTGTAGGAGAGGAGTCAGCCACACTTCATCTGTGCACAGGGACTTTACTGATTGTTCACTGTTATTGGCACATACTGTGAAGGGAAGAAACCCATTAATACAAGCACAAACATCCACTAACCTTCTAAAAATGACAAAAAACGCATATGCAGGTTTAATTCACATTCTTCTACAACTAACAATCAAAGATGAAGAGGACGCCAAAGCTTCAGCAGCGTGTAAAAGTCACTGGAAAAAATGTTAGAATCATTGTGTTCATGTAATATTCTTTACAGATTTTTTTTATAGGATGTATTCATTTATTTAACTTTTATACATGTTGGCTACAGCGGTTTGAAACATTATCCCTGGTCATTAATTGATACTTCAGGGGTCACAAGGTCAGAATAAACCATGTGATGAATTTAGGGGCTTGTGAAATGCCAGTACAACAGCTTATGAAGGACAGCCAAGTGATTGGTTCCACCAAAGCATTGAATGTGCCCGACTCAAGTGATGATTTGACTGATGATTAGCCATCATGCTGTGGTGGGAAGCTCTGAACAAAACTGCCCTTACCCTAGCAATCTCCCCTACCAAGCTCATCGTCCTTACCATCAATTTCATAGGCGTACACTTCCCCATACATCATCCAGTACGGCTGAAAGACCACATCTTTGGCCAGCGTCCAACTTGGCTCCTCTTCTGGGTACAGAATCGCTTTCCTAGGTACACCATAGCTCAGCAGGACTATAGCCATTATTACCACAATATAGAACATGTTGGCCACCTGCAAGTGCATCACACAGAGTCAATAAAACAGATGACAGGTACATACAGTACTGGTCAAAAGTTTAGACACACTTGGGTAAATGTGTCCAAACTTCTGACTGGTATTGTATCATTCATTATTAATACATACCTGAAAAAATACTTGACTGCTAAAATGTATTTTAGATAAATTTTTTTTTATCACAAATACACTATACTGCCACAAGTATTCACTCACCCATCCAAATCATTGAATTCAGGTGTTCCAATCACTTCCATGGCCACAGATGTATAAAATCAAGCACCTAGGCATGCAGACTGCTTCTACAAACATTTGTGAAAGAATGGGTCGCTCTCAGGACCTCAGTGAATTCCAGCATGGTACTGTGATACCTGTGCAACAAGTCCAGTTGTGAAACTTCCTCGCTACTAAATATTCCACAGTCAACTATTAGTGGTATTAGAACAAAGTGGAACCAACTGTGAATGACAGCAACTCAGCCACAAAGAGGTAGGCCATGGAAAATGACAGAGTGGGGTCTGCAGATGCTGAGGTTAATAGTGTACAGAGGTCACCAACTTTCTGAAGAGTCAATAGCTACAAATCTCCAAACTTCATGTGGCCTTCAGATTAGCTCAAGAACAGTGTGTAGAGAGCTTCATGGAACTGGTTTCCATGGCTGAGCAGTTGCATCCAAGCCTTACATCACCAAGCGCAATGCAAAGTGTCAGATGCAGTAATGTAAAGCACACTGCCACTGGACTCTAGAGCAATGGAGACATGTTCTCCGGAGTGACGAATCACGCTTCTCCTTCTGACAATCCGATGGACAACTCTGGGTTTGGTGGCTGCCAGGAGAATGGTACTTGTCTGACTTCATTGTGTCAAGTGTGGCGCGGTTGGTGAAGAGGGGATTATGGTGCGGGGTTGTTTTTCAGGAGTTGGGCTTGGCCGCTTAGTTCCAATGAAAGGAACTACTAATGCTTCAGCATACAGAGATATTTTGGATAATTTCATGCTCCCAACTTTGTGGGAACAGTTTGGGGAACATGCCTGTGCACCAGTGCACAAAGCAAGGTCCATGAACACATGGATGAGTAAATTTAGTGTGGAAGAACTTGGCTGGTCCTGACCTCAGCCTGACAGAACACCTTTGGGATGAATTAGAGCGGAGACTGTGAGCCAGGCCTTCTCATCCAACATCAGTGTCTGACCTCTGAAATCTGGAAGAATGATCAAAAATTCCCATAAATGAACTCCTAAACTTTGGGGAAAGCCTTCCCAAACGAGTTGAAGCTGTTGTAGCTGCAAAGGGTGGGCCAACATCATATTAAACTCTATGGATTAAGAACCCAATGTCACTCAAGTTCAGGTGTCTGCGTGTGAAGGCAGACAAGTGAATACTTTTGGCAATATAGTGTATGTCAAATCAGGGATCCCAAGTCAGCTCTAACTTGTGCTTTCTGCTTCACTTTTTTATATAGAACAGAAACAAGCTGATGCTCTTCCAGGTTTTGGTTTGATGTGAAGCAATTTTTGATTTCGACTGATCTGTAAAAATCTTTCTAAACCTGTGCTGAAATCCCCAGGACTGACTGAGTAATAGTAGAGGTAAAGCTATTGAGATATACATAAATAAACATTCCCATTAAACCTAGCTTCACTTAAGGAGAAGTTTGACAAATTCAGAAATATGTTTATTTGCTTTCTTCCTGATACTTGGAAGACAACACTGATACCACTACTTTTAAAACACAGATGTAAAATATATATAGATAATATTTATACATACATACATATTTAATTAAATGCAAACTACATAAGAAGCTCCAGCTATCAAAATTAGCTTAATTTAAAAAATGAAAACAGGCAAAACAACAATATGCCTGGCTTTATCCAAGGGGTCTGATAAAAAAAATCCATCTACCAGCACCTCTAACTTCATCATTTAGACTTCAAAAGCTCAATGACGAGTTTGGAAAATATTCCCACACAACCCCCTTAGAAAAATACATCTTCCCTAAAACCTTCCCTTTTCTTTTCTTTTTTTAAAGTGTATGACAAAATTGAGAGGAGCTGATGGGAGGATAGGTTTTAGCTTTGGACAAAGCAAGAATAATCAGTTTAGCTAAAGTAAGAGCCAAGCTAGCTGACAATCGCTCAGTCTAAGCATGGAAGCAATTTATGTTTAATTACAAAATGTGAAGTAAAATGAACCAGTTTCAGAGCTTGTCTCATTTTATGAAACATTCTGTTGAAGCTATGCTATCACACATGATGTTACACATTTAGTAGCACAATAAATGGTGAAACTGAAGGGGGGCAGTTTAGGATAGTATAGTGTGGTACAGTACCTGCAGATGATGCTGTTTAAATGTGAATGTTCAAAGTGATTAAATAAAAAAGTAAACATTATTATGATACATTCATCAATGCACAAGAAGCTATCAATAACTATCTCAGAGTTTGTTCAAATTGTTAACAAACTCTAGAAACAAACTTAGGGGAAAAAAATTAAGCCAAGTGTCCAGATTTGTATGTCACATCATATATACTACAACATAACAACTATGCTCGCCGAACTGTTACAAAGGAATAGAAGTAAATGCCCACAATGCTGGATATCAATCCAACTTAAGCAGTTTTCACACATGAACTCCAGACAATGTCCCGGTACATCATGGAGCTAATGATATCAGGGGAGGCTACAGTGAAGAAATCACATGAATGCAAAGGGCTGAAATACACAGACCAGCAGCAATGCGGCTGGTGTACCCAGGCGAGCTTTCTGGGATTGTCATAGACCTATGAAGGACAAGCCCACTGAAGTTTTTACCCCTCCCCTACAATTTATTCTTCTGGATTCTAACATCAAGTCCTATGAGCTAGACCTGACAGGCTGCTGCCTGGCTGGAATATGCTGGAGGCAGATGGGAAACATAACATACACTTGTTCACTGTGGATTCACCGAAAAATTACCTGCTGCAGTATCACACAGGCTCAAACAAGTATCACATATACTTGTTCTAAGGAGCTGGAAGGACAGCAACTCTTTAATATCTGATCCGTTGTTTACTTTTGTTCTGACATGCAACCTCTGTTCAGTAATGTCTATAAAAGTTCAGAGCTGCAGTGCACATGTGAAAATGTTTCATCTGAACAAACAAGTACAGCAAAAGTATGGCAGGTATGCTCAGAACTAAAATGTCAAGCCGGGGGCTAAACAAAGTCAGCCTGCAGTTCTTTGTTTCTTATACGCAGAGGCAAATTCTGACAGGCCCAGTAGTATGGAGAAACTCTGCATGTAGAAGGACATCCCAATCATTGCTTAATGTACTTTCATACTGCAAGCAAAACGCGTGGAAATCTCACCCTCAGTGTCTTGAGTTGCAGTAAAACCTGCATTCAAATAAACATTCCACTTAGAAAATACTCACCATTTTAGCAATCATCATGACGTAGGGCCCAGCTTGTTGGTTAACAGCCAGAATATCCAGGAGTCGCACATACCAGAAGATGATGTTGAGACAATAAACTGTCCTCCCAGGGACGAAAGCATCACCTCCACCCAACCTCAGGCCAAAACCAATAAAGAAGGTCATAATGGCCAGGAAATCAGATGTTTTGGAATAGTCGCTGAACCACACCTTTATTTTCTGGCTTATTTTGCCAGCTTCAGACATAAACATCTGCAAAGTAAAAGTAGTAAGAGAAGAGAGAAGTGAAATGAGAAAGACATTAATCAGTCATTTCGTCCTCTAGGACAGGACTAAAGAAAGAAGCTGTAATAAATAGCTAGCCTCTGTGTCTTCCTGTGATATGAGTTAACTTAACATGGACAATAATATTAACATATGGGGACTAATACATCTGAAAAAGGAACACGCACCTCTCGAACTTTTTCAATGGCAGACGTGAAGATGAAGAGGATGACCACCCACTCTTGAGGAGAAGGCCATCGAGGCATTTTCACCAGCACCACATATGTGTACAACATCAAGTAGCCCAGATAGAAGAGCTAAATATAGGAGACAAATGACAATAAGACTCCTTAAAAAAAAAATCCAAATTATTTCAGAAAACTCCTTTTTCCAGAAGGATAAATTTTCCCCCGCTACATGTACCTGAAATGTGGAACAATGCACAGCAGACACTCTCTACAGTATATAAATCACATGGGATGGAAAATAAAAGTGATCCTTGCTAACAGAGCCCCTAAATTCAGCCAGCTTCCTCTGTTAATTATTTTGAGATGAGGTCAGTTGAGGTCTTTCTAAAGGACCAGACCTCATCACGGCACTTTGAGCTGGGAACATTCAGTCAGTTCCCTGAAGTCTCTGGCCTCAGAGTTCAGCTGGTGGTAAGCTATCTGAATAAAGATTGTGTGAGAGATAAATTCAGTCCTCTCCATCAATTCCAAACAAAATCAGCTCAGAAGGCAGGAGTGGGGCACTTAAGAGGATTAAACGATGGAGATGAGAATGCTCAAACAATTGCTATTTTTTATTAAAAACTGTTTAGTCACTGCATTTAATATGAAACTGAGTACTCTCAGTGATAATACAGAAAGTATATACCCAACTCTACATGCTTTTGGGCCTCTTAACTGCAGCACATTTGCCATAATCTCAACAATCCCACACTGACTGTTATGCTTAGTAGTTCATCTGCCCTCTTTGGACATGTTCAGAACAGGGACCACGGATATACTAGGCAGAGTACGGTGATGGTAGAGATGCCAGAGGAGGAAGACTAAAGAAAAGACTTGTGGATTCAAGTGACAAGATGAGCATGCTGTGGAGACACTCAAGGGGCAGTTGTTAATGTTTGGCTGCAAAAAATTTCAAAAGGGATGTTGAAAAAGCAGGTTTTGAGGCAGTAGAATGTGCAAAAAATGGTAGCATTTAATCTTATGCAAAAAATCTTAAAAGAAATAAAATTTAAAAAAACAGGGAATTTAATCAAATTAAAAAAAAAACCCAAAAAACAAAATGCAATCTCCCTTCTCTACTACTCAGTCCCTGCGCTCATGTCTTCCCAGCCTTACCTGCATGGACCCTACCATTTACATAGGTGTGGAAATATAAATAACCAAAATATAAATACCCATAGTGCCAATAATAACCCTGGTTTCTGCTAACATACACTTTAAATATGGGTACCTATACTACATATACTGTATATTGTATGTTAAAAGAATGTCAGTAACTACAGAAAACCTACTCTTGTCCTCTATTTCTATCCCCTAGGTATTCACTGACCTGGAACTAATCAAAGCTATCAGAAAAAACAATTTGAAACAAAACAAAACACTGAATTCAGCCTGACTCAGCTACCAAAATACACAACAGAAAGTCATAAGATCAATAATGTCACACCATACTGATGGAGGTGAGAAGGTGCCTTATGGGTCACATAGCAGAAGATCATGTGCCCTCTATTGGCCGAAAAGCATTTCTAAAGACACTTTATAGATACTTTTGCCTCCATGGAAATATTAAAAACAACCAAATCTGAGAACAATTTCCACCTGATAACCTAAGAATCAGCTGCTTTTTCTGTTCAATAACTTCAGTATGCTCAATGAAATCATGAAAAATTTTATCTTCATACTGTGAATATTTTCAGAGTACAGGAGCGGTTCAGGAGGAAGGCACTGACTGACCCTATGTGACTTTCCTAGATGGAGACTGACTCTTAATTTAAGTTTGTATAAAATTACTTTTTAAAGCACTTCAATCACACTGTAAACTATGGGAAAGTCTGAAAATGTCCTCCCACACACACACATCCAGTTTCTTAGTAGACTTAATTAAAGTTGCACCAAGTTGGGAAAACTGTTGAACCTTGACATGTGAGGTGTGAACTGTTGGTGCGTGTGCGTGGGTCAGCCATTCTCCTATGGGTGACAGGCAAGTCAGTGGTGCAGTGATGCATTGAAATTGGGATGAAATCAGCTAAAACAGATGTAGATAAGCATATGCAGAGGCTATATTCTGTAGGTTAGTGGTTTTAGTGATGGTATGAGCACCTCTGAAAATGCAACCAACAAAGATAGCTCCCGGCCTAGGTTTCTGAGAACTAACCTCAGGCAATAGTGGCAAAAATACATAAGACGAAAAGGAAGTCTAAACCTGACAGTACGTACATGAGCATATTTAAGGATATATGCTTATAACAAAATTGTACCTATTGGCAAGTCTCTAGTCCTTAAGCTATATAAAATTCACCCTATTGATCACACCTTCCACTAAACTCCATAATCATTGCACAAAGACAACCAGTAGGAAGGAGTGAAAGAAAGATGTGTGGGAAAGATGCACTCCTTGACCTCTGATCTGAGAACCCTTCCTTGATCTGTCTTTTTATTTTCTTTAAAAAAAACTAAAAAAAAAAAAGGTACAGGGGTGGATGAAGTCACATTGCTTTACCGCTCTGGGATCACCTATATAAAGTGCAACAAAACTGCAACTGACTGCTAAATACTGGATTTAATAAAGGAAAAAGAAATAAAATCATATAAAGACTTTCCACCAATAATCTAGAAGCATTAACTATATGTTTTGGATTGGGAATTTTAGTGTGATTATGTTCTGTGAGCCTTCATGTGGCCAATGCCACGAGATGCATCAGAGATGCATTTTGATTCCCCAAAGTTATTAAGTCTCCAGGAACAACTTTATTGTTTGATGAGTTCTTCTATATACACATGTTGCTGGAGTTTTAACTTTATCAGACTTTATCCTCTTGTTCCTGCACCATTGGAGTAGGTAAAGTTGTGGCAGAAACCTTCTCCGGTATCTGACTCCCTGACATAAGGCTGTACCTGGGCTTTAGTTAAAGGACAGTTGTTGCATTTTTCATTTGTAGAAGCATGCTGCTGTATTTTATGAACTGCTATGCCCCCCCCTTTTTTGTGTGTGTTTTTTTTTTGGTATTTTGATGTTTGAATTAATAAAAAAGGACAGTTGCTGATGACATTTCTTAAGTAGAGCAATGCTAGTAAAAAGAGAATTTAAGCACCTGAGAAGATCTCAGTGTCAACTTGGTTCTCCTGTATCATCTCACTGTTGGACATTGTACTCAGATTTCTACCAAGACGCAGCATCAGAAAAATCAATACTTGAATGGATATGTAGTTACACATTTGTGTGTGCTTTAATCTCCATACCGTGTTGGACCAGAATTTGACAATGGGAGCATGGTAGAAGGCATAGATTTTCCTGGTTAAAGGCAGCTTCCTGGAGCGAACATGTGTCTCCATGTCACTTTTTGCCTCCACATGGTCATGGGATCTCGTCTCCTTAAACACATCCTGCAAAAAACATTAAAGAGGCCCAAGTTACACAATGAAAAGAGGAGATTTAATGATCTAAATATTACACGAATATGGGTCTTCCCACTTTTTTCATTGTTATTACACACAGATACAGCCTTTAATGCTGCTCAGCTACAACAGGTGGACCATTTTTCATCTTTAAGTCTTTCATTATTGATTTGATTGTTAAGTTTTCAAGGATTTATTACACTGTTGAATTCAAGACAGCATACAAGACTAGGGAATGTCGACAAAGACTGAGTAAATCTAACCATTTGGATGTCTTCAGCTATGTTCTGAAAGTTGTGTTCACTATCTTCCATGGTCATCTGATGGTCATCCTGACTCTGAGGAATGTGAGCCATCTCAGCCTTGGATTTGTACTCCAACAGGAGGATGGCAGGAGGCACCAAGATACTCAGAATCACCTGCAGACATATACACACTCATGTGGGTGGGTGCGGCTATATTTGTTGAGACAGCCTTCTGAATTGCAAATACTGATTTACTCCATAAAACTAACCTGTGTACTGTACCAATTTTGCAGTGTTTCACAAATTTAAACATTTTTCTGTTTTTTATAGTGTGATTACTTACCACAATGCAACTCAGTTTCATTAGCTGCAATAGGTCTAACCTAGATTTTCAAGAAATGTACTCCTAAAACAAAAGCTTTATTCCCTAACAAATTTAATAAGCACACAGCATTAGGTTTTATTTATGCTCATATTTTTGTTGACCATTTAAATAACAGTTACTGAAAACAATTCTTGTATATTAGATATGAAAGCAAAGTGTTAAATCGCACACCAAAATGATGCCAGCTTTATCTGCTACCAAAAATAAAATCTAAATGGAACATGAACCTTGTACCAGGAGTTCTTGCGCATGTTCAGCCGTCCCATCCACATGTCTGACAGCAGCATCTGGGTGCAGGTATGAGCCACAAAGGGCCGTAAATGGGAGGAGACAGCCAGCTTCAAACAGGTGGAGTTGCTCCAGTTCTTTAGCTCGTAGGTCAGAAGCTTCATGGCCATAGTCTCATCCTGCCTGAACGACTGCTCCAGCAGGTCCACTGCCAACGTTCCAAACTCACTGAGATACATAAGCACAATAAGTTCACACCTGATATATAAAAAAAAGAATTTCATACATTTCTGAAATTTATCAAAAGTCAAAGAAACTCTTACTTTGAGTACTCCTTGAGCTTCTCTGAGGTATCATCCACCACGTCACTCTTCTTTGCCTCATAGCTCATAGACCGGCAGAGTTTGCAGGCCACCAGTGCCTTTGCCATGTTCTCCTCTCCATGCTGCCAGAAGAAGAGTGACATTTTCTGCCTTTTCATCAGCACAGCCCACACCAGGAGCTCATTAAAAGGGTAGGGAAAACGTCGCGTCTCTGGGTCATCAATGTCCACAATCTCTTCTTTGCTTCTCTTTTTGTTCTGCTCAGTGGAAGACTCGAGCTAACAAAAGACAGGAAACAAATGATGGGGGTTAGGAGGCATATCATACTTTTAACAGTTGCTCCCGACATGCAGAGCCTTCAAATCACTACAGCCTTTCACATTTTTAAGTATGTTTACCTTGGGTTTGTATGGTTGTGCAGTCTTAATAAAATGGTTGTGCCTCGTCTTCTCCTTCTTGTCAGCCTGCATGCTAAAAGACTCATGACTTTTTCTCAAACCAGGACCTGCTGTGTGACGCCCAGACCTCTGTGCAAAAACAAGAAGCCATATTCAGAGTTACTAGATCAAAAAATGTCATCAATCCATCCATCTATTTTCTGATTCTTATCTGGGTTTGGGCTGCAGTGGCAGCAGTCAAACCAGAGAAGGCCAAACCTCCCTCTCCTTGGGCACCTCCTTTAGCTCATCTGGGTAAATAACAAGTCATTCCCAAAAGACAATCTCTCCAGTGTGTCACGTGTCTGTTCTGGGGACTTCTTCTAGTCGGTACGCCCAAAACACCTCACCAAGAAGGTGTCCAGGAGGCATCCTAGTCAGATGACCAAACAACCTCAACTGGCTCCTTTCAATGTGGAGGAGTACTGGCTCTACTCTGAGCCCCCTCCCCTACCTCTAAAGGAGGGCCCATAGAGGAAAGCATGAAAGTGAGCTTTCAGAGGAAGCTCATTTTCATGACTTGTATCCACAATTTCATTCTTTTGGTCACTACCCAAGGCTTGTGACACTAAGTGAAGGTAGGAATGTAAATTGACCAGTAAATCAACAGCTTTCTTTTTACACTCAACTCTCTCTTTATAGCAATAGACGATACAGTGCCTGCATTGCTGCAAACTCCTCCACTTGGAGCAGCAACTCATCGCTAAACTGGAATGATCGATCCACCCTTTTCTGGTTAAAGTCAGGGGCCGCATCCTTCGAAGGACTTGGTTTACGTAGGCCAGGTCCTGTGCAGCCCACAAAGACCGCAAAGGCTGGGAGGGAGTGGCTGTGAAATTGGACGGTCTAGCCTTCATATCTGCGTTACGTGCCCTCACCTTAGCGTTGCTCATGTCACCTAGGAACCGTGACAATGCAAAGCTTAAAGTTTAACTTCCACTCAGCGGCAAAAGCCAGTGGGGGTTTGAAAAGGATGTGCTGGGAGTCAGGTGTTCTCTCCAGGTATAGTGAGCCTCAATCAGCCGGTCAGCTGACAGATAGTGAGGCAAGCTGGAGGTAGAGGAACAGGAATCAACATTTCCGAAAACGTGGGAGCATTTTTTGCAACTAAGCAACATCTTGATAAAACGAGCAGATACTTGAGGTTTATACATTTACATTCTTGCCTGAAAACACCTTAAAAGTTTATTTTGTGTCACAGAAACAGTCGTATTTCAAACTTTTTGGCTGCTATCCTCAGTCATTGTTGTGTTTGAGTTTTGATGCGCAGTGAATGATGGGATACGGTAGGCCACGAAGGATACACTGGACCCATCCTTCAAATTTGGGGAAAATAAGGACGCATTTGTTGACCATATTTGGAGGAGCCTTCGAATTTGGACAGCCTTTGTCGCCTTGCTGTGACGTAATTGGCCTACAAATGTGGCCTTTGAAGGATGCAGTCCCTGAATTTGGACACAGCTGTGGTCTCAGACTTAGAGGTACTGATTCTAATCCCAACCACTTCACACTAGTGCATGCTGGAAATCACTGCCTGATGAGGCAGACAGAACCACATAATCTGCGAAGAGGAGAGATGTGATCCTGAGGCCACCAAAATGGAGAGCCTCTGCCACTTGGCGGCATCTAGAGAGTATTCATAAATGTTGTGAACAGAATCAGTGATAATGAATGGCCCATAGCAACGGGTCAATCATCCCGTACTCCTGAAGCACCTCCTGCAGGATACCCCAAGGGATTAAGGTCAAATGCCTTCTCCAAGTCCAAGCCCACAAAACACTTGTAGACTGGTTGGGCAAACCAAAATAACTGATATTATGTTCCATGACCATGACAGAAATTGCAATACTCTTCCTGAATCAGGGCTGTGGGTAATGGATGGACTCTCCTCTCTAACAACCCTGGCATAGAGCTTCCCAGGAATGCTAAGGAGCGTGGTCCCTCTAACTGGAGCAGACCCTCTGGTCCCTCTTCTTGAAAAAGTGGACCACCATCCTCCTCTGCTAATTCAGAGGCACTGTCCCCTACTTCCATGCAATGCTGTAGAAGCGCACCAACCAAGACAGCCCTACAAAATCCAGAGTTTTAAGGAACTCAGGGAATTTCTCCCCGGCTAACGGGGAGCTTTTTGACTATTTCAGTGACGTCAGTCATAGTGATAGGCAAGTCACTATGTCCCCAGACTCTGCTTCCATTACAGAAAGTGTGTTAGTGGGTTTGAAGAGATACTTTAAAGTATTTGTTCCACCGCCTGACTCAGCAGCACTGAGGTCAGCAGCACTCTGTCCCCACTAGTCCACAGTGTGAGCAGGAAGCTGCTACCCCTCCTGAGTTACCCGACTGATTGCCAGAACTGCCTTGAGGACAGTCAAAAATCTTGCTCTATGATCTCATCAAACTCCTCCCACACCAGATTTTTTTGCTTCAGCTACTCCTAGGGCCACATTCCACTTGGCCTGTTGTTATCTTACCAGCTGCCTCTAGAGTCCCACAAGCCAACCTAAGCTTGATGGCTCCCTTCACCTCTGGTGTCCACCATCTGGTTTGAGGGTTACTGCCACAACAGGCACCAACCACCTTGTGGTCATAGCTCCATACAGCAGCTTCGGCAGTGGAGGTGTGAAACATGGTCTACTCGGACTCAATGTACCCAGCCTCCCTCAGAATGCTGTCGAAGCTTTGCCGGAGGTAGAAATTGAAAATCTTGCGGACCAGGACCTCTGCTAGACACTCCCAACGCACCCTCACTATGCCTGGTTTGGTCTGTACAGTATTGATGGATTCAAGTTAAAACAAAATACAATGTCACACTGACATATGTTAAAAATGTCAACTGTTTCTCACCCTACTGTTTCCATGAAGATTGTTGTAAATGATTCGAAAGCGTTTCCTGGTGTAGTTGCACCTATATGTCCCACCCATCAGGTACTCAATAACCAGGCCAACATCAATCAATGTGATTTTATAGTTTGGAGGCAGATGGCTCTGCAAAAAGGTGCAATGATCAGAGATTAAGAAGATTAGAATTCATATCAGTCAAAGTGATCATATAAACTGATAGGAAGTGAACCAAGTACCTGTTTGACATCTCTAACAAGGTGAAGGAGAGTTGGGTTGTTGGGAGGTTGTTTCTGTAATAAAAGAAAATATAAAGAGTACACATTTAAAACGACATATCTATCTTTTATGCCCATCATCTCTTTGATTTAGTGGCTAGTACATGACACAGGATGGTACCGTGTTATAAAGCTCCTCCAGCCGACTGATTGTCAGGAAACGGTGCATGCTCACTCCATTCTCTATGAGCAGCTTAACAAAGTCCACTCTGTCCATTACAAGTGCATCCAACATTGCTTGTTCCAAAGAGCTTACCTACACACAAAAGACAAACATGCTTTCATGAAGCTTTTTTTGTATGAAAATCATTATTTATAAAACAAACCTAAGAGAACCCCCCCCACACACACACAAATAAAAAACAAAAATAAATAACTATTATCCATTTACTCAAGAGCCAGAAGACTTCCAGTTTTAAAATAAACAAAGGCACTCAGGGCTGCTTATGAAGACAACTGTAATAGGGTTCATGTTACAGTCAAGACAAGCAATTCATGGCAGCCTGCCCAAGCAAGGTCCCTTGGCTCTTCAGACTACAAACTATGGTCAAAAGAGATTCTGGAGTTATGTTGTGCAAGTCCAAAGGTTTGTAGCTAATGCTGAGCTGAGCAAACAGTCCTGGGAGTTGTGGCTCACGTACACAGAGACAAACAAACATGTAGACATACCAGGAGCTGCTGTCCATACACAAACACGTGATTCTTGGCAATGTCTACGCGGTCCCAGGCCAAAGTCAGGACCAGCTGATCAAAAGCAGATGCATTTGTGCCTGAAACACACAGGTACAGCCATGTGTAAACACATCCATAAACACATACTACTTTATAGGCAACTAAAGCCTTATTAACTGTGTATTTCCTGTTAGCCAACATGCAGGATTAGAGGGCATTAAGACAGCATGCCCAGCGCAGTAATACAGTCAATTACACACTAATACAGCCACAGAGAAGATTAGACTACAAAGTAAATCCCTGCTCACCCACTGGTCTCTTCCCCACTAATCTGCCTGATTGTACTTCAAGAGCCATCTGAATCAAATGATCATGACCACAGCACACACAATTTATGTTGTCTGGATGTAAAAAAATAATTAAATTCTTAAATCTGAGCCCTATTTGCTTATCTTTTAGTGTCTTAATTTCACATACACACAGAAATTGAGAAAGGAAGCAAATGTGTACAAACAGCTATCACTTTTTGCTTCCGTCAACTACGTCAACTAATTAGTCTAATCTTCACAGATCTTTAGATGGTCTGAAGGAACATTTTAAATGCTTGGGGAAAAAAAACAGTTATGGCTATTTTTGGCTTAAATTAATCTTTAGGCCCCAAGAAGGTGGAAAAATGGTGCCCATGTTGAAAAATGAATGTTTCTTCTACCTAAGTCACAACATTCATCTTAGTGGAAAACTCAAGGATTTTTGAAGCAACCCCAATATTTTTAAAAGCAACTACAGCTGTTGCACCCAAAGATCTTTTTAAAGGTGGGCTATTGCTGTGCTACAGCACCTTATGCTGTCAAATATTTGCCTGAGTGCATATTTCAGCCAGAGGCATCAAGTTTTATCTTCTGGATGTCTAAACTGCTTTCTCTGAATATCCATCAATTGTAGTCACTTAAAAATGCGTACCTTTTGTCTAAGTAAACTGGAATGTGGGTGAACAAGAGGCACATATGTGCTGCACCTAATTATTCTCTTTTGTCAAGAGAAGTTTGTTGAAACAAAGACTGCCTACATTTCAATTTAACAATATTTTAATTATATCATCTTCCACACATTTTTTCATTATATAAGAAAGACTCTCAGAATAATGAAAAGACGTGATAAAAAGTTTTTAAAAACAGTATAAAGAGAAGAGTGGGATAGGGCTTTGAGAAAGAGAGCTCACTGACTGCTGGAATAAGGAGGCCATGTGAATGTGAGCAACATGATCCCCTCAGAGCTGAAAAAAGGGCACACTGGGGCTAACTGTGTTCTCAAAGCATATCTATATCAGAATAAAAACATTGCAATGTCTCAAAACTTTAACCTCCAAATGCCAGTGGCTGCAGTATATGAACAGACTGAATCAACTTTACGTGCCTTTCACTCTTGGCTCCTTTATTAAAGAAAATGAAGGGATAAAAGGTCCAGAAAAAAAGTAATTTACTAACCTTGGAGTAAGGCCCTTAGGATTGCTACATCAATGTCCTGGCTTTCCTCAGAACTGATATGAAACACAGTGATCTGTTTAAAAAAAAAGCAAAAAAAAAAAAAGAAGCACTTAAAAGGCTCCCACAGAAATTATCCACATGTTTGAAGTTAAATTCCAACAATGAAATCAGTTCTACTTAGTGAAATAAGCTATTGTCACTAATATGCAAGAAAACAGGCTTTACAGCAGAGATTCAGTCATTTCTGCAGTAGTGCTTTATTTCAGGTAATTAATAGGATTTTAAACTGTGAGAGGGAATGTTAGAGTGGAGTGTATAAGGAGAGATGTGACACGTGATACAATTTGCATCAGAATGTGTGTTCCTTCTCTGACTTAATCTATATTTACAAAGAAACACAAAATTCTTATTTCTAGGTTTGGCTGACTTTCACTTTCCCAGGCTTGTAATGCATTTACTGTCCAGTGCCAATCAAATAGAATCAATTAGTGCAATTAGAAATAAAAGGACTCAAAGTCTCGCTTTTTTTTTAATCATGAAAGCAAAAGTAGCTGTTTATTTGGAACAGTTTTAAGTAAAACTATGCAATCAACTAAAATTTATATTCACTTATAATTTCCAACAATTATGAAAAAAAGGTATAAGATAAAATCTTTTTGGAAATAATTCTCATTTCGTTTCACAGGTTGAACAAGTTGCAGGCCTCGAATTCAAATTGAGTGAATATTTGCAAAATAAAGTTTATCCGTTTGAACATTAAATATCTGTTTTTGTAGTGCATTCAGTTGAATATAGGTTGAAAAGGATTTGTAAATCATTGTATTCTATTTTTATCTATGTTTTACACAATGTCCCAACTTCATTGGAATTGGGGTTGTAAAACCAGTTCAGCTGTTTATAAAAACTTTAGTTATAATAAAGACTTCAATGTGCAACAAATGCAAGGGATGCTGGGGACATTGAACCTGAATGGACCATGCTCTGCAATCTCCATTGCTGAAATGTCTATTTCAAAAGTTGAGTTATGGTGTTTAATAATCATGATTAGAATTTTTATCCCAGTTCCAAGAATGACAAAATTTAAACAAACAGAAAAAAAAAAACACAAAAAAACCCTGCTTATGTCCCACTGACTTCTTGGTAAGCTTATACTTTGAGCTTACATCTCCCAAACCCCTCCTTGATGGTGGGTGTCATTGGCTGGAGGTAAAGTCTCAGTTACATTTGGGTGGGGGGCCCACAGTATCAGACTGCTTGAGTTGAAACCTGAACCACCTCCATTCACAATTCCTGGTGCTTTTAGTTTTCATACATTTGTTTCATCTGTTTAATCCCTCTGAACTTCATAAATTACCCTTGCTGTTAGTGAAAATGAGTGAATATAAATGAGAAGTGAGAGCAACTATATGCAATTTTTTAAAAAAAGTGAATGTTAACCAGTTCTTTGCTCTTCATGCACTCCATCAGCGTCTGAAAGAGATGGATTGCTTCGCCCTGGCTGAAGTTGAAGGTTTTCTTGATGGTTGCAATGATGTCTGTTTCCACTCCGTCAGGAAGGCCACTGTTGAATAGGTAAAGTATGGTTACTGTCACACTACTGAAACATGCAGTATAAAAAGCTTTATGGGTTTGATTCCACTACATTATCCATGCTACACTTCATTAACATCACAGATGCCCTATGGTAGAATAGAATAGAATGTCTTGCCATTATACAGAATGCACAATGAGACTGGAGGTGGTGGAGTGGTTTGTGTACCCCAGGCAGAGAGAAGGGGTGAGTATACTTATATCCCCTGGGTTCACTGCCTGTATACTGCAGGGGGGGGGGGGGCTGATTGTAGTTTGTGCTCATGCGATGAATGAAAAGCCGCTCTAATCGACTTGCAGGTCACCACTTGATGGTGAGTTGGATCAAGTAGCAGGGGAGGACACCGGACAGATGTGGCGCACCCAAACATAGTGAGTGCACTGAGAGCATTTGAGAATCCACAAGATCTTTAATTCCCACCTTCAGCAGAGCTTTGACAGCATTCCGGGGGAAGCTGGGGAGTCCGAATGGACCATACTCTGCATCTCCATTGCTAAAGTGGCTGTATGGAGCTACGGTTGCAAGGATTCCTCCCATGCCTGTCATTGGAGGAACCCCCAAAGCAGATAGTGGGTAGCAGAGATAAAGGGAGCCATCAAACTGAACTAGTATTGGACTTAGTTAGCCTGTGGGACTCTGGGGGCAGCAGACAGGTACCAAAAGGCCAAGCAGAATGGCCTTTTGGGGCTCTGACAGTAGCTGAAGCAAAAACTTGGAGTTTACTGAGGCTATGGAAAAAATTTTTTAGGCAGCCTCAAAACGAATCTGGCAAACCCTAAGGTGACTCGAGAAGGGAAGCAGTGCTCTGCTCACATGGTGTTTAATAAGGATTGAGTGCTGCTGATTTCAACTGAAGACCTTGTTAGGTGGTCGAAGAAATACTTTAAGAATCTCCTCAATCCCACCAACAGGCCAGAAATAGGAGAGTCTAGCCCATCACTGGGAGTAAGGTGACAGGTAATTAAACAATTGATGGCTATGCCCCTGGGCTGGATGAGAATCACCCCAAGCTCTGTAAGGCTCTGGATGCTGTGGGTCTATTTTTGTTAACACAGCTCTGCAACATCATGTGGAGATCTGCGGCAATGCTCCAAGACTGGCAGACTGGTGTAGTTGTTCCCATATTTAAGAAGGAGGACCAGAGACTGTGCTCTAATTAAAGGGGTAAAAAATAAATAAATAAAAATTAAAAAAATAATCACTCCTCAGCTTCTCTGGAAAGGTCTATGTCAGGGTACTGGAGAGGAGAGTCCATCTGCTTGCCAAACCTCTGTCTCAGGAGGAACAACATGGTTTTCGTCCTTGTCACAGAACACTGGACAAACCCTTTATTATCCTGGGAATATCTGAGGGTGAATGGGAGCTCCAACCAGTCTACATATCTTTCATGAAGTTGGAGAAAGCATCTGACCATGTCCCTTAACAGATTCTGTGGGTGGTGCTTTGAGAGTACAAGGTATCGGGCCTGTTGTTACAACATTGTTGCATTACCAATAAGAAGTCAGACCCATTCACAGTGGGATTTGGACTGCCCTTTGCCACAGATTCTAGTCATTATTTTTATAGACAGAATTTCTAGGTGGACCACGTGGTGGAAGATTTCCACTTTCGTGATCTCAGGATGTCATCTCTGCCTTTTGCAGATGATACGGTTCTGTTGGTTTTATCTGGTGGCAGCCTCCAACTTGCACTAGTTTGCAGCTAAGTGTGAAGAGCCAAGAGTGAGAATCAGCACCTTCAAGTCTGAGGCCACGGTTCTGAGCTGGAAAATGGAGTGCCAACTTCACGTCATATACAAGTTGCCGTCCCAAGGAGAGAAATTTAAATATGTCAGGACCTTGTACACAAGGAGAGAGTGGACTGAGAGATTTAAAGACTGGAAAAGCAACTACTAAACCTTATTCTTAGTGTAAATCTCAATGCTTGTGACATGTAAATGTCTCTTTTGTTTGTTAGAAATCATTCAATGATTGTGTGAACATGCTCTAAGCTGTTCCAATTTGGCAAAATTAACAGTGCTATTCATAATTCATTTAGATCAGCTTGGATCAATAGAATTTCACATGTCAACTAATAAAATAAGGACAATTTAGAAATTCAACACAGAAGTGACTTTGTGTTTAAATGAGGTTGTATGGACATGTTTAGAGTGAAGACTGGTCATGCGTGACTCACTGAAGAGCGTTCTGCAGTAGTTTCTGAAGATGTCATTGGCATGTCAGAAGATTACATTTAACTATGCTTGTCTCCGGCTCAGCTATTTTGAACTCTTCAATAACAGACTAGATTGTGGTTGAGATGTTAAAAATAGATGTCAGAAATAGACGAAGGCCACCAACAGCATTGTCATCAAAAGGAATTTAAAAGAAAGAGAAACAAATGAAAAAATAACTGTCTATAAAGGGTCAATTATGAATGAATAATTGACAAAAAAGAGTTTCATACTGCAAAAATAAAAAAAAATCTTCTACCTTTGACAACTGTAATGGTTTTGACAGAACATTGTAATTGTTTTTAGAAAGTGACTGACATCTTTCAGCTTCATTTAGCAATATGGAAGTTTACTCATGACATGGTGCTTGATGTTAACACTGCATTTTCTGCTATCCTCATTTATATATTTTTACTGACATTTTATCAAGTAAATTTTAACAAACACAAAAGTAGGTGGACCATGTAAAGGGGGAAGACCAAGGATTGATTAGTGACGTTTTTATGCCATCTGTGGGTGTTCATCCTACCCTCCTTCCTCAGTCTGCTTGTGGACGTAGGCCAATATATCAGCAGCACGGCCAGTCCCCTCACACACGACCACTGGGACAGGAGGAGTCTCCTGAAGATATTCCAGCACAGTCAGGATCACATTGGGGCCACCCTCAAAGATCAAGGCTACAACAGGAACACCCTGACCAATTCCTAAAAAAATAAAATAAATAAAGACAAAGAAATTGCGTCATTAACAAGATTAATTGATAACGGAAATGAGCAATTGCGTTATTGATTTATTAATGATACCCAACTGCACAGGCAAATTAACAAAACAGATGTGAAAACAATAACAGTGGGAAAGTTGACGATAGCAAGAAGGCACTGCAAAAGAAGGAGTCA
>JAMQGT020010720.1:0-17199 GCA_024447675.2 Pterophyllum scalare | reverse complement strand
TCACAGGGGAAAGGAGAGTGGGATACCTGTGTGGTGGTGAGCCCAGTCTTTGTAGTTTAACAAAGTAGTTCCTGCTCTGTCTCTTTAGACTTTTCTAGCTACACATCGTTTTGTTGGCACTGATGATTCAAACAGAATGCAGCATCTGCCTGTATTATCAAATATTTTTACGCAGTTCCCTTTTTCCTAACAACAAGATTCCTGTTTTGTTCTCATCTCAGGATCCCTGATTGATCTGGTTTTTATCTTGGCATAAGAACAAAAATCTTGTGAAAAGGGATCCACATAAGAATTTTTGATGTGCACTTTAAACCACAGCAAAAAAAATTAATATGATGCATTCTTGTTTCAGAGAAAAATCTAACTAAAGAGTTTCTCACAGTTCAGATTGTTTTCTAATAGTTTACTCAATTCAACTTTGAATGCATTGTTCAGTTTTCCAGTTTTGATGTTTTTATTTTTTTCTTCTGCTGTTGAGAAAGATTTTCAGGATCTGATTTAAGAAAACAGACACATTATTGATAATTAGCAGGGTAAATGTGTCAGGTGTGTTTATTAGTTGTGGATTTTTTTTATGTTCAGTAAAATCACGCTGGAGTTGTGTTTGTTTTTGAACTTACATGGCAAGTAAAAAAGAAAATAACAGTTTTTGCTTGCATAGCAGGTCGTAGCTTTCACAAAGAGTTTCATATCAGCTGTGTGTTCATGTACATTCAAACATTACATTCAATAAGAGTCTTTGTGACAGATCATTAGGAGAACTTATTTGGTTACAGGTAATTACACACAGATTGATGCTGAGATGCTTTGGTGAAATCATTCCATAATAAATGAAACTGTAGATGATTAGGAGAAATTTGCAGGGTATCCTCGATACTCCATAACTCAGAGTATCGTGCAGGGTAATCCTGATACCCCATAACTCAGAGTATCGTGCAGAGTAATCCTGATACTCCATAACTCAGAGTATCGTGCAGGGTAATCCTGATACTCCATAACTCAGAGTATCGTGCAGGGTAATCCTGATACTCCATAACTCAGTATCCTGCAGGTATCCTGATACTCCATAACTCAGAGTATCGTGCAGGGTAATCCTGATACTCCATAACTCAGAGTATCGTGCAGGGTAATCCTGATACTCCATAACTCAGAGTATCGTGCAGGGTAATCCTGATACTCCATAACTCAGAGTATCGTGCAGGGTAATCCTGATACTCCATAACTCAGAGCATCGTGCAGAACCCCATACTCCTCATAACTCACAGTATCGTGCAGGGTCATACCTGATACTCCATAACTCGAGACTATCGTCTGCCAGCTGTCTTTTTGTTCTCTCCCTCTGTGAATGTTTATTTATCAAAAGGTAAGACTCACTTCTCTCTGTATGCTCCTTCTTTATTCGATCCTGCTGTTTCATTTCTTATTTCCATTTCACACTGGACATTTCCCCATCCTGTCCCCCTTTCTGTGACTCCCCCCCCCCCGCATCTTTTCTTTTCCTTTGCTTGATTCATTTTCTCATGCCCCTCCATCTGTCCTGTTGTGGCTACCATAAACTCAACACAGCCCCAGGTGGAGCCAGCACTGGTGGGAGAAGAGGTAGATGCCACCAAGGCTGGCGGTACGGGCGAAGAGTTCTTTGCTGAGGAGTATGCAACCGGAAACGTGGGCCCTGAGGAATATGACTATAACTACAGGGACTACAATGAGCCGTTACCAGAGACCGGAGAGGTTGAAGGCAATGTTGGCCCCGCCCTGTCTGCTGTGACAGACGAGGGAGGCGTAAGTTGTTTTGCTTCAGATGCACCCCCATCCCCCCAAAAAACCCATTTCAACCAACTCTGAAGTTTTGTCAAATTGTATTCGATGTCCCGTCATATGACTCCTGAGTTTGCCATCTATTAAATTCTGTTGCAGAGATATTATTTAAATGCCTTTTTATTGTTCGTATTTCTTACATCAAAACACCTTACAAATTTATAGCTGGCAAAGTCAGTCACAGCGCAGTCAGGCAGTGAATACATTTCAGAACGCAGTCCTCACAGCACTGGTTGACATGTGTTTATCGTGTGTAGCGAGCCTAATACACCATATCAGTTTGTCACATACAGTGCATAAAGAAGCATTCGGAAGTGCAGCAGCAATAAACTGCCACATCTTTTGTCATCTTTATGCCGTTTATGTGAGTGTATGGCTTCATTTTTGGTGCTAAGCTCAGATGATTCTCTATCTGTGCAAAAGTAAGTCTACGAGTAAAGGACCAGCAGTTTGGAGAACCTCTGAATCGATGGTATTTGGGTAAAAGCGTATGTTTGACATATGTCGGTATGTGGAAACGATCATCATCATCTTTGTCAATGCATGTGGTCAAAACAATGAAATCTGCTTCAGTGAGTTTGTGTGTGTGTGTGTATGTGTGTATGTGCACGTGGACTGTTATACTGACTGTGTTGTTTTTGTTGCTTACATGTGTGTTTTCCTCAGGCTGCCGTTAGAGGCCAGAAAGGAGAGAAGAGGAGAACCTGCTGTGTTGGAGCCTGTGAGTCCTTTCTACAGTTTTACCTGATCAGGTGTTTGTTGGTTGGGTTGGCTCTGAATTAGAAATAACTTTCATCAGTTAATTTTCCCAGAAGCTTCAGAGAATTGTTCTGGTAGCCTTCTCATTTCCATCCTGTTTTTGTACACGGTAATCTGAGATATACTGGCCTTATATACTCACCCGCCATTTTATTAGGGACATTTTGTTAGTACCAGTTTGGACTGCTTATGTCTTTAGAGATGCTTTAATTCTTCATGTGCTGGAAACATTCCTCAGAGATTTTGGTCCATGTGGACATGATGGCATCACACAGTTGCTGCAGATTTGCACATCCACAATGCAAATCTCCTGTGCTCTGGTGGATTGAGATCTGGTGATTGTGATGGCCATTTAAGTACTTACATGCTCAAGAAATCAGGTTGAGATGATTTGAGCTTTGTGGTGCATCATCCTGCTGGAAGCAGCCATCAGAAGATGGGTACACCAGCCACATTTTTCCAGTTGTCCAGTTTTAATGAGTCCGTGTGTAACGTAGCCTCAGTTTCCTCTTCTTAGCTGATAGGAGTGGCACTGGGTGTGGCCTTCTGCTGCTGTAGATTATCTGCTTCAAGGTTCAAAATGCTATACATTCAGCGCTTCTGCCTACCTTGGTTGGGGTGGTTCTTTGAGTTACTGTTGCCTTTCTATCATATTGAACCAGCCTGGCCCTTCTTCTCTGGCAACAAGGCAGTTTCTCCCAGATAAGTGCCACCCACTGCATATTTTCTCTTTTTCTGTCAACTCTAGACATGGTTTTGTGGGAAAATCCCAGAAGATAAGCAGTTACTGAAATACTCAGACCAGCCCGTCTGGTACCAGCAACAATTCTGACGCTGAGGTTTGAACAGCAGGTTGTCCTGACCACAAGCCTGAATAAACTGAGTTGCTACCATGTGATTGGCTGATTAGATATTTGGGTTAAAAACATCTGAACTAGTGTACCTAACAAAGCAGCCAGTGAACATTGTAGCTGTATGTGAGGCTGAGGAACTGTACATCTGAGACTATGATCAGCAGTACTGGTGCGTGACAGGGGATCGTCCTCTCCCTTTCTTGTTCACACTGTAGCGTCTGACTTCCAGCTCTGAGATGTGTCGTATGCAGAAATTCTCAGATGACACGGCTATTGTCGTGTATGTCAGGAGTGGACATCAGGATGAGTACAGGAGACTGGTGGATGACTTTGTGGAATGGTGCCAACTGAACCACCTGCTGCTGAACACATCCAAGAATAAGGAGATGGTAGTGGACTTCCACAGGTCTGGACCATCCCCATAGCCAGTCTCTATTGGGGGGATTGATGTGGAGATGGTGAGGACCTATAAGTAACTTGGTCTCCAGCTGAACAATGAATTGGACTGGTTGGTGTGCACAGACACACTGTACAGGCAGGGGCAGAGCTGGCTTTATTCTCTTTTACATGGTGGTGTGCTGGTGAGGCAGCATCAGGAAGAAAGATGCGCTGAGGCTGGATAATTTGGTCAGACGGGCTGGGTCAGAGGTTGTAGTGGAGCTGGATTCTCTCACTACAGTGGCAGACAGAAGGACAAACTGCTGTCAGTCATGGACAATGACAGTCACCCATTAAACCCAGGTATAATGAAGCAGAGGAGTGTGTTCAGTGGAAGGCTGCTCTCACACTGCTCAATGGACAGATTTAGGAAATCATTTGTTCCAAGAGCATCAGACTCTTTAATGCTTCACTCGGGGAGATGTTAACAATCATCATTACGTATGTTGATATTTGTCACTCTGTAAATCAGACACTTTATCCTTTAAACCTGTATATTACTGTGTATTACTGTACTGCATTATTTGCACATCTGCCTCTGCACTAATGACTATCCATCTGATTCTGTATGTGTATTGCACTTCCGGACTCATTCATTTCTTTCTGGATCAATAAAGTATCTATCAATCGAATTTAAATGGAACAAGAAGACTGGTGTGGAGTTGGAGCTTGGAGGCTGCTTAAGGAAAAGTTCTTAAGTGTTCATCACTCAAAATCAGCGAACTCTGATTAATAGAGTGGGCATTAATAGAAAGTATGGTAGTAGTAAAGGGTTTCTGCATTGTAATGAATGGTGTATATTTCTTTTTCAGACACCATTTTAATTAGTTTATTTTGACTTTTGCAGGGTATGCTGATTGAAGGACCTCCAGGACCTGAAGGACCTGCTGTAAGTAATTGTTCTCGTGCTGTTTTTTTTTACTTACCCAGTAGATTTCTCCATCTTTGAGAAATGTTTTCTATAGTACATAGATTATAGATATATTTCCATATATCAATATTTTAACACTTGATTTTTAATCTCTCAGGGCCCTACTGGACCTCCTGGATCTTCTGGACCTCCTGGATCAGTTGGTGACCCTGGAGAGAGAGTAAGTATTTTTCTTTGATATGAAGATTTGTAGACTTGTCACTGCTAAATCTGTCTGTTGCATATGTCTCTGCAAAAAAAGCAAAATTAATTTCATCCCATTTTTTAAACATCTGCCAACTCACTGCTGCCCTTCGGTAAACGGGGGTGGCAGCGGCACAGTGGCTAGGTGTTCACTTTCCAACCAGAGAGTTGCTGGCTTGAGTCCCCATCTGGGCGCATGCTGTCATTGTGTCCCTGGGCAAGACACTTAACCCACATTGCCTAGGTGTAAATGTGGTGGTTGGAGGGGCTGTAGGTGCAAATTGGCAGCCATGCTTCTGTCAGACTGCCCCAGGGCAGCTGTGGCTACATTAGTAGCTTACCACCACCAAGTATGATTGAGGTGTGAATGAATGGTGCATGGAACTGTAAACTGTCTTGGAGTACCTTGAAAAGTGCTATATAAGTCTAAGGTATTATTATTATTATTATTATTATTATTATTATTATAATTATTATCCCACAGGGCCCTCCTGGGAGACCTGGACTTCCTGGAGCTCGATGCAGAGCTCCTGGACCTCCTGGAACCTCACTCATGCTGCCAGTAAGTCACCTTTAACTTTTCAGACATTACCAATTATGGAAATCTACCAAAATCGCTATAAATATGAGTGGTTTGGGAGAAAATGTTTTGTTGAAGCCTTTCAGATGTAACACATAATGTGTTTTAATTCTATCCTCTCAGTTGCCTCAGTGTTGGTTTTTCTATAAATATCTATATGTTGGCCTTTCAACAGTCCAATTAGATACATCTGTTGTCTATAGGCATGCTATCATATGTTGATTTGTTTGTTTATTCAAGTAATTATTCCTTGTTTTCTTTATTGATACATGACAGTAAGCTCCCACCAGTTAGGATTTTCCACGTAGACTAAATGTTTTTTCTTGTTCCTGCAGTTCCGTTTTGGGCAGAGTGGAGGCGATAAAGGACCTGTTGTTTCTCGCACAGGAAGCCCAGGCAGCAGCTATCTTATCTCAAGCCAGGGTCAGGATGGCTTATTTCACATTTCAGCTGTCCTGTTAGCTTTGCTAAATAATAATGATTATTGTTTCTGGATGCAGTTCCTCTGCCCAATGTTCACTGTTTTTTGAAGGACTTTGTATTTCCTTTTTATAAAACAAACAAAAAAACTTCTGCTATCTAAGAGACCTTTCATGAGTCTAAAAACCTGCAAAGCATAATTCATATGACTTTACTGAAATCAGTAGTAGGACCCAATACAAAGTAAAATGCAAAACCTGTTAATAGAACATTATATTGGGATGCTAAGATAGTGATCCAGACATGATCCAGGGACCTTAAAATGAATATGGCAATAGAGTTTCTTGCTAAAGCACCATGATTAGGAGATATCATGTTTCTTTGTAGATGGCTCTGAAAGGGCCTCCTGGACCAATGGGATTCACTGGACGCCCCGGACCCTTGGTATGTTACCTTTCATTTAGACCATAAAAGTTCTGTTTTAATTATTCTGTCCTCTGTGTGTATATGCCACGATCATCAAAAGACATCTAGTGAAAATTTACTTTTTCCTCTTTCAGGGAAGTCCAGGAACTCCTGGTTTGAAAGGAGAGTTCGGAGACCCTGGTCCTCAGGTAAATCACCTGCTGTACTAAACCTGACTTTGTATCTTACAATGACTTTAAATTCTTCTATTATGTTTTATAGAGGGGCTGATCTGAGGCCAGGTCACGGTGGCAGCAGCCTAAGCAGAGAAGCCCAGATTTCCCTTTCCCCAGCCACCTCCTCCAGCTTGTCCAGGGTGGACCCCAAGGTGTTCCCAGGCCAACTAAGAGAGATAATCTCTCTACCGTGTCCTGGGTCTACCCTGGGGCCTCCTCCCTATAGAACATGCCCGGAACACCTCACTCAAGAGGCGCCCAGGAGGCATCCTAGTCAGATGCCCGAGCCACTTTAACTGGCTCCTCCGTGGAAGAGCAGCAGCTCTACTTTGAGCCCCTTCCTCCCTCTCTAAGGGAGAGGTCAGCCACCATTCAGAGGAAGCAAATTTCTGTATTCATAGGTGAGGGTAGGGATGTTGATTGACCAGTAAATCGGCAGTTTTGCTTTTAAGCTCAGCTTCCTCTCCACCACGACAGACCAGTACAGCATCCATATCACGGCACATGCATCCCCGTTCCGTCTGTCAAGCTCCTTTCCCATTCTCCTGTCTCCTCATTAACAAAACCCTGAGATAAGTGTATATGCCATGATCATTAACTCCTCGACCCTGGGGCAGCAACTCATCCCTGAGTCGGAGTGGGCACTTCCACCCTTTTCCAGCTGAGGACCATGGCCTCAGACTTAGAGGGTGCTAATTCTTACACCAGCCACTTCACGTTACCACATGCAGCTGCAAACCATTCCGCTGCAAGCTGGAGGCCACCACCTGATAAAGCCAACAGGACCGCACCATCCGCAAAAAGGCGGAAGCCTTCCAGTACTTGGCTGCCCCTTGTCACGGATTCTGTTCATGAACAGAATCTGTGACAAAGGGAGCAGCGGCGAGTCCAACACCCACAGGAAACAAATCCAACTTAAGCAATACAGACCAGTCTCTTGCTGCCGTTGTACAGGGACTGAATGGCCCAGAACAATCGGCCATCACCATATCCCCACAGCATCCCCCACAAAAAAAGTCAAAAGCCTTCTCCAAGTCCAGAGAGTACATGTAGACTGATAGGCAAACTCCTGCACACACTCGAATACGTTTCATGACCAGGATGACAACCATATTGTTCGTCTTAAATCTGAGGTTTAACTAACAGGTGGACCCTTCTTTCAAGCACCCTGGCATAGCCCTTACCCGGGAGACTGATGAGTGTGATCTCCCAATAGTTTGAGCACACCCTCTGTGTTGTGGGGATTTGTGGCCTAGAGGAGAAGAACAGGGTCTCATCACTGAGAGGACCCTGGTTCAAATCCTTGGGTTGGCATCACTGTGGGTCCCTGAACAAGGCCCTTACCCCCCCCCAGGTTGATCCCCGGGCCCCCACTGGCTGCCCCCTGCTCCACGCTGTGCTGTGTGTGTGTGCTTGCTACATACTCCATGTGTGATGGGTTAATGCAGAGACTGAATTTCACTGCATGTAAATGTATGTGACAAATAAAGATCTTTCTCTTCTTCCGGTCTCCCTTTTTAAAGATGGGGACCACCACCCCAGTCTGCCAATCCAGTGGCACTGCCCCAGATCTCCACGTGATGCTGCAGAGGCGTGTCAACCAAGACAGCCCTACAGCATTCAGCCCAGAGTTATTATTGTAGTTTCTTAACCTTACAATGTAAAACACCTTGAGGTGACTGTTGTGATTTGTAATCACAATAAATAAATAAAATTGACTTGAAGTGAAGTGAAGTGAGTATTCAGAGCCTTCAAAAATTGCAGGCAAATCCTGTCCACCCCGGGGGCCCTTCTGCCAAGGAGTTGTTTAACCAATAGCAAGTCCAATAACAAAGCACTGTTCAAGTTCAGATCAGGCAGGACATTCCTCCCAATCATGCCCCTCCAGGTCTTACTGTCATTGCCTACGTGAGCGTTGAATTCTCCCAGCAAGACAATGGAGTTACCGAATGGAGCACCATCAAGCACCCCCAGCGAGCAACTCCAAAAAGGGTGGGTACTCTGAACTGTCATTTTGCGCATAAGCAGTCAGGACCTGTTCCCTGGCCCAAAGGCACAGGGAAGCAACCCTCTTGTCCACTGGTGAAAACTCCAATGTACAGGCAGCAAGCCAAGGGGATACAAGAATACCCACCCCAGCTTGCCGCCTTTGATAGAGGGCACCTCCATACTGGTTCCAGAGCCCAGGCTATGCATTGAGGTGAGCCCAGCTCTATCTAACCTGTATCTCTCAACCTCACGCACTAGCTCAGGCTCCTTCCCCACCAGAGAGGTGACATTCCATGTCCCAATATCCAGTCTCTATAGCCTGGGATCAGTCCACTAGGGCCTCCGCCCTAGGTCAACAACCAACAGACTTTTCACCCGACCCCTACGATGCCTCCTGTGGGTGGTGAGCCTAAAAGAGGGCAGACCCATGTCTTCTCTTCAGGCTCCACCCGGCTGGGTACCACGGGCTAATACCTGGCTATCAGACATTCTACCTTGAGCTCCCCCCACAGGTGTGGCTCCAGGGTGGAGCCTCGGCAACCCTATCCTGGGCAGGGTAAACATTTCCCTTGGTGACTCTTTGATAGGGATCATTGGAATTGTATTTATGAACCTTTTCAGCTAATTTCTGTTATATTTGTAACTGGCACTTCTAACGGCCTCTGTTTTATTTTCAGGGTCCCAGAGGAATCCAGGGTTTGATGGGCCCTCCAGGCAAAGCAGGAAGAAGAGTGAGTATACATTTTTTATTAAGATGCTTGTTGTATCGCTTGTCACTGTAATTTTTTTAAGATTTGAGGGAGTAGTTGTTGTTTCTGAAAGAGAATAAGGGCCTGCCATTTCTTAAATAAGTTCTTAGTGGAGTTCTAACTGAGAACAAGGCTGTCATCAGAAGGTTTTAGAACCTCAGAGACCAATAAAGGTTTTTGTGAATCCAGAGCCTCACACTTCATCCTGTTTAAACTGTCTCTATCCCATTAAAAGCAAACATGGGTCCAACTTAAACATGCTCTTCCTCTGGTACTCGCAGGGCCGTGCTGGAGCTGATGGTGCCAGGGGGATGCCAGGAGAGCCTGGAATTAAGGTACCACCTTTATTTAAAACCATGAGCCTGAATATTCTGTGTTTGTAGCTTTTTATTGGTTTTCTAGACCAACAAAAAAAAAAAAACAGATTTTAAAAATGAAATACTGACATTATTTTGGTACCAGACTCTACTCAGTCAGCACTTATCACGTATTTTTTCTTGGATCCTATAACATCAGGTTCAAACTCACTGCACTCATTTTTTTCCCATTTTTATTTTCAAATAATAGATAATACCTTAAACGTCTGCATCTTTCACAGGGCGACCGTGGTTTTGATGGTCTTCCTGGTTTGCCCGGTGACAAAGGACACAGGGTAAGCTGAACGATGTCAAATAATGCCAATGGAAGGAAACTGCTGTTTTCAATCACAATCTTTATTAATAAAGCCAGAAAATAAGTTATTCATGTCTGTTTTATTCTTTGTTAGGGTGATCCAGGACCAATGGGAACACCAGGGGGCCCCGGAGAGGACGGAGAGAGGGTACATAGTAATTCAAATATTGTGTTGCATTGTGTAACTTCATAGCTTCATATCTTCATCTTTTCATCCATGACTTGCTTGTTCGTCTGATTTTGTAGGGAGATGATGGAGACGTTGGACCCAGGGGTCTCCCAGGTGAACCAGTGAGTACCAATGACAACCCAGCTGATTTTACTTCTTTCATTATTTCAAATCGATCAAGCAGAACATTGTGTCCACTGGCAGGTGAAGTGACTAACACCGATTATCTCTTCATCGTGCCACATGCTAGTGGTTGGAATATATGAGGGAAAGTTCCTCAAAGTTGATGTTGGAAGCAGGAAAAATGGGCAGCGTGAGGATTTGAGCGAATTTAAAGGACCAAACTATGATGGATAAACGACTGGGTGAGAGCACCTCCAAACCTGCAGCCCCTGTGGGGTGTTCTCAGTCTGCAGTGGTCAGTATCTATCAGAGTGGTCCAAGGAGGGAACAGCAGTGAACCAGTGACAGAGTCATGGGCAGCCATGGCTCAGTGATACATGTGGGGAAAAAAGGCTGGCCCTTGTGGTCCAATCCAACAGACAAGCGACTGTAGATCAAATTACTGAAAAAGTTCATGCTGGATCAAAGGTGTCAGAATACACAGGGCATCACAGTGGGTTGTGTTTTAGGGCTGCAGACCAGTCAGGGTGCCCATGCTGACCCCTGTCACCTGCTGAAAGCACCAACAGCAGGAATGTAAGCATCAGAACTGGAACACAGTGGAGTCCACGGCTCGATGGCTCAGGGCTGTCTTGACAGGTGGTCGTCATGTTAGGCCTGATCGGTGTACAGCCTACTTGTGTTTTTACTGTCTGTATTTTTAAATTATGCCTCTGTTTTTGTCTCCTATTATACTTCATTGCCTTAGCACCTGTGATTTCAAAATAATAATACCTTTATGATATTTTACTTTACTAAAATTATTATGTAGGCCAGTGACAGATGGTCCCAAGTACTTTGCGGATCACTGAAATAGGAACTGGGGTTTTTATGCAACTAATAACAGGAAATCCTGTGAGAGCTGAAGTAACTGCAAGAAAGAGGAGAGATACAGATCACAGGTCTAATGAGCTGATTCTGAAAATATTTATTATAACTTACCTAACTATAAGTTTCCTTTGAACATTTTGTTTTGCTGGATTTCTCAAAGACTGTAGTTTCTGTTTTTTAGTGCGTAATCTTGGTTTACATGAGTGTCTTATTACTGTGTGTGCTTGTGTGTGTCTTCAGGGGCCACGTGGTTTACTTGGACCCAAAGGTCCTTCTGGAGTCCCAGGACCTCCTGTGAGTAAAAATGATTTCAAACCCACTCTGCTGTGATTTTGGCTGCATTTTTTTACCCACTGAACACCCACAGCACCACCTGAAACAATAGCCATGCTTATATCCAAATTCTACAAATGAACACGTTCCCACAACCTCCTCAAAATAATACCACAATACCCGAGTTTGTATTTAAACTTTCTGATTGTTTGCACAGAATGGGATAGAATAGAACCGGATATATTTTTATTGTTATTTTGATATTGTTGTTCCCATCTGCAGTGCAACAAAATTTGGTTTGTCTACAGATATTCAAAAGATTAATATAAAGGTATAAAAATATATATAAATAATTCTAAAACATGCAAAACAATGGCAATAATCACACAATGGTTCAACAGTACTGCATGATGGTTCAGCAGGGGGCTATGCAGCAGAACTACAGTGTTACATTCAAGAATACCTTCAGTATCACAAAGCTGTTGTTGTTGTGTGTTTTTGTCCTGGTCGCACAGCCACAGGCTGGTGCTGTGGGTACGAGTCGTTCTGTAACGCCTGCCTGATGGCAGCACTGCCTAAAGTAGGAGGAGCCATCAGTTTAGCACTCACTCACACGGAGCATGAACATCAGTATTGTCTTTTTTCATTTTTCTTCTTTGGTAAAAACTCTAAAGTCTGTAAAACTCTTCACTACGTCTCACCACCACATTATTGTTTCATTTTAAAACATGCACTTAAGCACAAACCAGCACTTTGTGTAGATTTTTGTAAAGACTAAAATTTTAAATGATCTGACTTCCACTCTAAGCAGAAGGATATTCACAAATTTAAAGACACACCAGCATCAACATGTTTCTGTGAGGGATGCTGAGCAAAGCTCCAGATATTTCCTGTTCCCATTCCTAAAAAGCTTTGGATAGAAGCTGACATTTAAGGGAAAATATGGGGAATTGATTCTAATTTTCTTCTCACTGCTCTTCTCAGGGCGTACGAGGAAACGATGGCCCCCACGGCCCCAAAGGAAACCTGGTCAGTGTTCTCATGTGAATCTGAACAGTTAGGACCAGAACTCATCATGTAAAAACACTTTAAGTCATTCTAGATGGATTCTCTCTGTTTCTTACTCTCTTCTTATTCAGGGTCCCCAAGGTGAGCCAGGACCTCCGGGTCAGCAGGGAACCCCAGGAACTCAGGTGAGATAGAGAACACCTGGTCATTATCATATACCTGCTTCACTGAGTAAATGAACATACACACAAAGATAAAAGTAAACAGTTGAAATTATATTCATTCCACATACTGAATAAATATCATGTGTGTTTTTTGTGTTTTTGCAGGGAATGCCAGGACCTCAGGGGCCCACTGGACCCCCAGGAGAGAAGGTAAGGCCTTACATGGATGAGCTACTCTGTATTAAAAGAACTCTGACATAATGAAAGTTGGCACTGAACTACTATTCAATAGAAAACAGTCATGTAATAGTTGGACTGTGATTAATTAACTGAACTCTATTCTTGTATTTCTTGGATAAATATTACAGAGAAGCACAGTGAAAGGTCAGATATGCTGCTGAGTGGAGGAGACTGTTTGAGTGATGGGACAGATGAATCAAATCCATCTCAGAAAGCAGACCCGCTGCATGACGACTGCTCTCTGTCTGTTGTACATTTTCAAAGTGTCATATAAAACTCACTGATCCACACAGATGCTGCAGCTGTGACAGTGGCAGCACACACATCTCTGAAATTACAGTGAAATTATGCATTCACATCAACACAACATTTAACTTACAGCCTCATTTTTAATCCCTGATCATTCCCAGAATACTTCTCTGATGGTTTCTGATTGCTGCTGAGAGAAGAAAATCACATCAGTGATTTTAGCGCTCAGTCTTATAGATCAGGCTTCTGTCCTGTATCAGTGCATTCATACTTCAGCTTCATGTCATCTCTCTGTCGTACTTGTTAAATATTAAAATTACCAAAAACGTCTGAACACTGTAGCTCAGACACAGCGAGACAGGTGCATTAGATTTAAAAACTGAACAAAACTGCATCCCCACTTTATTCAGATATGAATCAAATGAGGATCTTTTACTGACCTTGTGTACACTCTTCTCTTCCTCCAGGGTCCCACCGGAAAACCAGGTCTTCCAGGAATGCCTGGAGCTGATGGGCCTCCTGTATGTTTGTCTTTCTTTATGTTGCTTGTTAGATTGAACCACCTAAAGCTTGGATGATGTGCTTCCAAAGCCTTCAGCTCTCTGTTTTAATGTTACAGGGTCACCCAGGAAAGGAGGGGCCTCATGGCACCAAGGGAAACCAGGTGGGTGCCAAAACTCCATCACACCACATCGCCCTAACGAACCCAGTTCACCAAATTCTTATCCATCATAACAGAAGGAATGTAAACTCTGAGTTAGGCTTATCCTTCTGTGTGTGTGTGTGTGTGTTTGTGTGTGTGTGCATGTGTGTGTGTGTGTGTGTGTGTGTGTGTACATGTGCATGTGTGTGTGTGCTATAACTGCTGTCTTTGATCTCCTGCAGGGTCCTGAACGGTCCTCAGGGAGCTATCGGCTATCCTGGTCCTCGGGGCATCAAGGTCATTTTTAACTTGTCCTAAGAGATTAATAAATACGTTTTTTAATCTGAGAAACTGAACAAATATTTCTTAGGATGTAAACATATTGATTATATAACTGTTCAATCACAGGGAGCTCAAGGAATCCGCGGCCTGAAAGGCCACAAAGGAGAAAAGGTAAATAGGGTTAGGGGTTATGGTGGGGTTAGGGTGTATCCTACCCCCTCCTTTACAGTTTAATACTTATAAAATAGTAATCATATTTACATATTAGACCATATTGATGTGGACTGTCACTGTCACAGAATTTGAAAAACATGGTTGGTATTATTTCCTGTTGTTATCTGTGTTTTCGCTGTTAGGGAGAAGACGGTTTCCCAGGAATTAAAGGAGATTTTGGATCCAAAGGAGAGCGGGTAATGTCTACATCATGTTCTTTAGTATAACTATGGATATCTGAATGAAGGACTGGTCTTACTCATTTAAATATTTGCTTTGAGTTATTGCTCTTTATTCTGTATAGTGCACAGATTTAATCTCACAGCTCTGTTTGGGCAGGGAGAGATTGGAGTATCAGGGCCCCGAGGAGAGGATGGTCCAGAGGGACCAAAGGGTCGTGTTGGACCCCCTGGAGAGATTGGACCCATTGGCCTGGTTGGTGAGAAGGTATGCCTGTTTTTATTGCTTTTACACTGTAACTTTTTAGTTTTTAGGTGTCACTGTGCTGCTGACTTTGGTTGTATTTGTACACTGCTCAAAAAAAATAAAGGGAACACTCAAATAACACATCCTAGATCTGAATGAATGAAATATTCTCATTGAATACTTTGTTCTGTACAAAGTTGAATGTGCTGACAACAAAATCACACAAAAATCATCAATGGAAATCAAATTTATTAACCAATGGAGGCCTGGATTTGGAGTCACACACAAAATTAAAGGTTAAAAACACACTACAGGCTGATCCAACTTTGATGTAATGTCCTTAAAACAAGTCAAAATGAGGCTCAGTATTGTGTGTGGCCTCCACGTGCCTGTATGACCTCCCTACAACACCTGGGCATGCTCCTGATGAGGTGGTGGATGGTCTCCTGAGGGATCTGCTCCCAGACCTGGACTAAAGCATCCGCCAACTCCTGGACAGTCTGTGGTGCAACGTGATGTTGGTGGATGGAGCGAGACATGATGTCCCAGATGTGCTCAATGGGATTCAGGTCTGGGGAACGGGCGGGCCAGTCCATAGCTTCAATGCCTTCATCTTGCAGGAACTGCTGACACACTCCAGCCACATGAGGTCTAGCATTGTCCTGCATTAGGAGGAACCCAGGGCCAACCGCACCAGCATATGGTCTCACAAGGGGTCTGAGGATCTCATCTCGGTACCTAATGGCAGTCATGCTACCTCTGGCGAGCACATGGAGGTGCCGTGCCCACACCATTACTGAGCCACTGCCAAACCGGTCATGCTGAAGGATGTTGCAGGCAGCAGATCGCTCTCCACGGCATCTCCAGACTCTGTCACGTCTGTCACATGTGCTCAGTGTGAACCTGCTTCCATCTGTGAAGAGCACAGGGCGCCAGTGGCGAATTTGCCAATCCTGGTGTTCTCTGGCAAATGCCAAGCCTCCTGCACGGTGTTGGGCTGTGAGCACAACCCCCATCTGTGGACGTCGGGCCCTCATACCATCCTCATGGAGTCGGTTTCTAACCGTTTGTGCAGACACATGCACATTTGTGGCCTGCTGGAGGTCATTTTGCAGGGCTCTGGCAGTGCTCCTCCTGTTCCTCCTTGCACAAAGGTGGAGGTAGCAGTCCTGCTGCTGGGTTGTTGCCCTCCTACGGCCTCCTCCACGTCTCCTGGTGTACTGGCCTGTCTCCTGGTAGCGCCTCCAGCCTCTGGACACTACGCTGACAGACACAGCAAACCTTCTCGCCACAGCTCGCATTGATGTGCCATCCTGGATGAGCTGCACTACCTGAGCCACTTGTGTGGGTTGTAGAGTCCGTCTCATGCTACCACGAGTGTGAAAGCACCACCAACATTCAAAAGTGACCAAAACATCATCCAGAAAGCATAGGTACTGAGAAGTGGTCTGTGGTCCCCACCTGCAGAACCACTCCTTTATTGAGTGTGTCTTGCTAATTGCCAATAATTTCCACCTGTTGTCTATTCCATTTGCACAACAGCATGTGAAACTGATTGTCAGTCAGTGTTGCTTCCTAAGTGGACAGTTTGATTTCACAGAAGTTTGATTTACTTGGAGTTATATTGTGTTGTTTAAGTGTTCCCTTTATTTTTTTTTGACCAGTGTATTTAAGTGATGTAAAAGCAAGATTTTCATAATAAAGTTTGTCAGAATAAAGTATTTCTTTGAATTTTCATGGATATTTGAGTAAAAATTTTTAACAGATTTTTTTTTTTATTGGCTTCATTTCATCTTCATTTAACTTTCTAACATTAGTTTTATTGCAAAATAATGCGACTATATTACACCTTTGCATAATGTTAGATGTTTCTCACCTAGATTCCAGAAATGAATCAATCATAACTCGTAGGTTTGTTACCGGTTGGTTGTGAAACACGTCATAGCTGCTCTGATTCATTATGTCATCATCTGTTTCCAGGGTAAACTTGGTGTGCCTGGACTTCCTGGATATCCTGGAAGACAAGGACCGAAGGTAAGAGAAACATAGATCTTTGATTAACACTGACTCTGGGATTCATCCTGGTAATCATATTTCTGTAGTGTGAGAAACAGTTGATCTGGAGTTGTTGATCTATTTTTCAGGGATCTCTGGGATTCCCAGGATTCCCTGGTTCAAACGGAGAAGAAGGGGACACGAGTAAGACAATGTCAGACTTAAAAGGATTGAAATGACTAAGGTATAAAACCAGTTCTGATGTCCACTGTGTCTATGTGTCTTTTTCTTCAGGGTCCTACCGGCAAACCAGGTCCAAGAGGACAAAGAGGCCCAACGGTACGTTTTCGAATGATCTGCTCACAGAGACCGACACTGCAGAGGCCTTTCTGGTTGAAAGGGCTGAGTTATCTAGATATTCCTTAACATGATTTCAGCAAAGTCACCGCTAATTTAACCGCTAATGTGCTGTTTTTGACCATCAGGGCCCCAGAGGGCAGAGGGGGCCGA
>JAMQGT020010718.1:0-35486 GCA_024447675.2 Pterophyllum scalare | reverse complement strand
TTTTTACTTTTTTACTACTTGGACTAATAGTAGTTTTACATGATTCAAAATTCAAGATAATCCTTTTCTGTCATGTACTGAGCCTTTATGCAACTCCCCAGTTCATCCAGTTGTTGTTTTTATCACAGTCTTTCTTTGCTGCCCTTAAACAGAAGGTTTGAACAGTAGGTGTGTGCAGCATTAGAGCTGAGTCTTTGGATGACTAATTTAGTTTTTCCCCTCTCACTGACATTATGCAGATTAAAATAATCATTTCTGCCATGATTATTTTGAGCATCTACAGTGCTGCAAAAAAATATTCGGTCTGTTCTTCATTTCTTTTTTCTTTTTCTAGTTTTCTTTGGGGTTTTTTTGTTTGTTTGTTTTTGCATATTTGTCACACTCACGTGTTCCAGCTAATCAAACAAATTTTTATATTAAAATAATCTGAGCAAATTTAAAAAAATGCTGGTTTTAAATGATGATCTCATTTAATAAGGGGGAAAAAGTTAAATGAAACCAGGAAAGGGGTGAATGCTTTTTCACAGTAGTGTATAGAAAACTGAAAAACTCTTTCTCTTTATCTGTCCTCTCATCTGCACTCTTCCAGGTGCTCATATTGGAGTTGGTATCTCAGGTCAGGAGGGCATCCAGGCTGTGCTAGCCAGTGACTACTCCTTTTCCCAGTTCCGCTTTCTGCAGCGTCTCCTGCTGGTCCACGGCCGCTGGTCCTACCTGCGGATGTGCCGTTTCCTCTGCTACTTCTTCTACAAGAACTTTGCCTTCACCATGGTGCACTTCTGGTTTGGCTTCTTCTGTGGATTTTCTGCCCAGGTCAGAGAGTAGAGGTTATGATGAAACCATAAGGTAAAGAATCAAGAGTTGGAGAATCACAGTCATGATTGTAACTATGTGTATGAAATCTTTTCTTTCTTACAGACGGTATATGATCAGTACTTCATCACACTCTTCAACATTGTCTACACCTCCCTCCCTGTGCTGGCCATGGGGATATTTGACCAGGTCTTTTTCATTTATTCCTCTCATATGAATATTTATATGTATTCTTTTTTATGAAATTGCATGAAGCTGCATAAATTAGAGAATATTTCTCTTTCATAGTTGAAATCTGTGTCAGACATTAAAAACATTTTATTTATATAGCGCCAAATCACAACAGTCACCTCAAGGTGCAGTATATTGTAAGGTAAAGACCCTACAGTAATTACAGAGAAGACCCAACAGTCAAAACGACCTCCTATGAGCAAGCACTTGGTGACAGTGGGAAGGAAAAACTCCTTTTTAACAGGTAGAAACCTCCAACAGAACCAGGCTCTCTGCAGCTTCTCTCCTCCTGCCATCCCCCCAAATCGCCATCCCCATCGAGACTACGCCTGCTCCCAGACCACCAAAAACAAACCAAAAATCAGTAAAAAACTATTTAAGCATAAAAATTCAAAAAGAAAAACTAATATAGCAACTGCACCAAAGAGTAAAACAGTTAAATGTGGATTACATTAGGTCTCTCTCTTCCAAGTCCCTGTTAGTAAATGATTTTTTTTTTAAAAAACTATGTTTTTAGCCAGAGTCCATCATTACAAAAACGTTGGGCAACCTCGTGTTTCATACTGTGGGAGAAAACCAGCACAGGCGCAGAAGGACCCTAGCCAATCAGCAAGTTCAAACCCACATCCTTCAAACTCACCACAGTTCTTGCCATTAACATGAATAATGGGACTATTTTAGTGTGCTGATGTTGCCATTTTGCTCAAAACACTAAGCCACTAGTTCTGTATGTAGTTTCTATAGAATGTTATTTTAGTGAATGCGGCCTCTCGCTTCCTCTATTTTATGTAGGATGTTCCTGATCACAGAAGTCTGGAGTATCCAAAATTGTATGAGCCTGGGCAGCTCAACCTCCTCTTCAACAAGAGAGAGTTCTTCATCTGCATTGCCCAGGGCATTTACACGTCAGTGGTGCTGTTTTTTGTCCCCTATGCCGTCCTGTCCAGTGCCACTCAGAGCACCGGCGTGCCCCTCGCTGACTACCAGACCTTTGCAATCACCACAGCAACAGCGCTGGTTATTGTGGTCAGTGTACAGGTGAGCCACTGTAGAGTGGTTTAAGCTTTTCTCACAGCTGGTGACTGCCTTATACAGTACTGTGCAAAAGTCTTGTGCCACTCCCTCATTTCTCTTCAGCAATCAGTCTCCAGGATTTCTGAAGGTCTTCCAGAGTTTTTCTTTAAAAGACAGAAGAAGGTCAAGACCAAGACAGTGTGCTTTGTCGACCAATAACAAAGCTATGTCTTCTTCAGGAATCAGAAGAAAATTGATGGACTGAATCTAAAGCCAAATACCCATTCTAGATGAAATTGAGATCAAGAAGATTTCTTTAGATAGTTGATTGATTTAAGAGGGATTAAAAGGCCAATTTATTAGGATTTTGATTTTTATGATATTATAATAAGTTGATCATTTAAAATTTATTTCTATGGTTTAAAGTAGATTAAAAAAAACATAATTTATGTAATATTTGTGATGGATGTGGTGGGGTTTTTTTTTTTAAGTTACTGCAACTTTAATTGAGGGCCTGTGAGGTCAGTCAATGATTCAGTCAGGTGAGGGGAAAGTGGAGCTTTTTTTTTTACCTTGCTACCTCTCTCTTTGTGTCACTGTGTTTCGGATATGCCTAATGCACAGTTTTGTCATTTTTCTGTATTACTCTTGCCTTATATACTGTATTCACAGTTATGTTTGTTATGTTTGCACAAGTTTCAATAATTCGCTGCACCTATTTCCCATTTTCCTTGCAAGGTATAAACAAATGTGAATAATTTAAGACTTTTGCATAGTACTGTAGACTAAATGGTTATTCCAGAGTGGTGTATTAACTGTGAGCATCTTGTTTTGTTTTGTTTTTGTTTATTTGTTTGTTTGCTTTGCGTGTATGAATTTGTAGATCGCGCTGGATACTGGCTTCTGGACAGTGTTCAACCATGTGTTTGTGTGGGGCTCTCTGGGTTCCTATTTGATCATCATGTTTGCTCTGCACAGTCAGACCCTCTTCAGGATCTTTCCTAATCAGTTCCACTTTGTAGGTTCGTCCCTGCTCTTTCTTTTTCTCAGCCACATGTATACAATCAAGTAAATACTGTAATTTTGCTACCAGTATCAACATTGTTCAATGAAATTAATATTCTCATAACAATATAATCTGCACAACACTTGTTTACTTTAATATATAATTTACATCCATAGCTTTTTTTAAAAAAAATAAAGATGCCTCAAACAGCCCAAGTTTAAATAGTAGCTTAAACCTTTATCAATCCTGGATTTTTTTTGTCAAATTTTTGGGGCCCGGATATGGGCCCTAGTATTGTTAAAGGTTTAAAATTAGAATACTTTTTAAAAAATCACAGTTTAAAATGAATTTAACAAAATCAATTGTATTATGTATTTTTCATATCACTTCATTGCACCAAGTGCATTATTTGAGATGTTTAATAATTGTATGTATACAGCAAAATACAATACATGTCTAAAACATATTTGTCTATTTTCATGTTTCATGTTTGTAAGCACAGGTAGTGCCCAGAGCACATTATTGCAGCCAGTCGTGTGGTTAACAATTGCACTGGCAACAGCAATATGCATAGTTCCAGTTTTGGCATTCCGCTTCCTCAAGCTGGACCTCAAACCTCAGCTCTCAGACACGGTGAGAAAACAGACGAAAACACAGCATTTCTAATACTGATGTGTACATCTTCTTCATTGCAACATGCTTTTTCCCGTCTTCCTACTGCAACAGTTTGAACTCTCTGCAATGATTAACTGCATGTGTAAAAACATTTTATCTTTGTGTGTTTGTGTGGGTCAGGACTTCTTGCTTACCGTCACTGTGCACTTTAATGCCCTTCAGATATTGACCTAATCAATGTCCCCAAATGTCATGAGTTGCTGTGGTAAATTCATATGAGATAAGATCTTGATCTTAGCTGTACATCCAATCAAAGCTGATGTCAAGGTGGTGTGACGTTCCTACTTTAATTTGCATTTAGTTTCTCAACAGTCACTATTACTGAATTTCATGCTGGGGTTAATTTTGAGTTGAGTAAAATGCAAACTGGTTTTGATGACCTACAACATAAGGTTAGAAGTGGCAGAATGGATTTGATTAAACTGTTGGAGTGCACAGTGTTTGTAGTGTGTATGTAGTGCCTGCAAGGGCTGAAAATAGGGTAGGAAGCAAAATGCGGAGCACACTGAGTGGCATGGTAGCAGTCGAGCATTAAAAAATGTAAATAATAATGTGATTGCTTAGAAGTTTAAAAACTGAAAGTCTCAGTTTTTTCTTTTTTTATCAAATAGCATAAATCTTACATTTTTTATTTTAGATTATCTTATTCGTGTGTCTGTGGTGAACTAGCAGTGTCACTAAAGCTGCAATAATGTCCCATTTACTGGCTCATCCTTCTTCAGGTGCGTTACACTCAGCTGGTGCGGCAGAAGAGACGAAAGCCGGTAGGTCGTAACGCTGGAGGTGCTTGGCGTGGCATGGGCAGTGTGTCGGAGGGACGTCTGGGCACCCGGGGTGGTTCAAGGAGATCCGGCTATGCCTTCGCCCATCAGGAAGGCTTTGGAGAGCTAATCACATCAGGGAAAAACATGAGGCTCTCGTCTCTGGCCCTGGCATCCTTTGCCTCCAGACATAGCTCCAGCTGGATTGACACACTTCGCAGGAAGAAACATACTCACACTCCCCCCAGCACCTCAGGGGAGTGCAGCCCAGCACCCAGTTATGTCTCTGGGTCGGTTCCACCACTTTCAAACTCTTCATCTGTTCTCGGCGGCTCACAAGATACACCGATCGAAGAGGAAGCAGTCACAACACCAGCTCAAAATACACAGACTGTTCCTGCTTCAGTCACACAAACCTTACCAGCTTTAGCACCAGCTTCAGAAGCAGTTCCGCCTCAAGGTTCAGCTCAGGCCACCAGTTCTGGCATTTTAACTCCCGCGGCAGCGAAGTCCCAGGGGGGAGACTCCCCTGGAGGCTGGACGCTATCTCTGGGGACTGTGCAGGTCATTTGCAGTTTATTTATGTAGCAGTAACACAACAGTTATATAACATACACAACAATACAGTTTTATATCTGCATGATTGAACTCTTCTAACAACAATCTCAAATTCAACCTTTCTTTGTCCGACAGGAAGCTCTGTTCGGTTGGAAGGGTATTGCAACTCGTGCCAGTTCATCCAACAGCCCAGGCCCACCCTCTAATGCCAAGGAAACCAGCCAGATTAAGTGAAATGTGTACATCAGATGGATGAATACCATATTTACTACTGACTACCAGGCACACAAACTGGACATACTGTGTGTTTTTCTGAAGAGGACACAGAGACTGTTATAAAAACATTACCCACTCTGTTCTTGGCTCAAAACGCCTCAGTTATATCTGGATCTCTGGAGGAAGTGTCATAATCGAATGACAGACTTTCTCAGCCATAAATTAGGATTTAATGGTGAGATATCTGAACCCACAATGTATGGTGGCTGTGTTAAAGAATGCTTGAGATTTACATAGTATATAACAGAAGGACAGCGGCAGGTACAGAAGCAAATGTCCAAGTAGCTTTTAGAAGACTGTTTCTGCTTATTTCACAAGCCTCACTCAAAACCAAGCCAGACGGCATCGCTCAGTAATGAGACGAGTCAATCAACAGTATCATAAAAGTTTTAACCAGTAATGTGTGCGCTGTATTATCTGCAAAGGTTCTCAATGAGAATAGTATTTTCATTTACAGTATTCTCCCACTGATCAGTTGTTTGTTTGTTTTTTAATTTGCTATACTGTAACTCTTCCCACGTTTTCTTTTTTTGCATCATATTGATGTGTTTATGTCTGATTTAAAGTTAGACCTTTTTTTTTTTTTGGTCTAACAAAGGCCAGATCATGTTGATGTGCCTCTGATGTAATGCAGACATAAGAACAGACTGGAAAGACAGACTGCCGCTGGTTCGCTTTAGGTTGGTCCTGCACTGAGGAAAAGGCAGAGCAATGAACATTTAAAAGTGGTTTGTTCAATTCCTGTTCGTGATTGTTGTCATTTTGCGTGTGACCAGTACTGCTCGATTCATACTGCATACATATACTCCAGTAAAGTGCTTTACATTCATATTTGTTCATGAATTAAATTAAGTTGTTTGTGTACAATCATGCCTTAACAAAGCCAAAATATCAGCCCCTTTTTCTTGTGTTTTCCCCTCCAAGTGTTGACCTAATTCAGGCTTGGATAATCATTAAATAGGGTAACCAAAGGAACACTGACCTGCTCTCAGGCATCTCCCAGTACTACAGTCAGCAACAGGCAGTTGCAACACAGTTGACATGATCTGCAAAGCCTAAATGAATGTACTGTACAGTATTAGGCCCCTGTGAAACGTTTAAGCCGAGGGCAGGTATCTGTGGACAATCTGTGTTCGTGCAGTAGTCACGAAATTTAATCTATTGATTCGTGCTCATGAACACGAATTCCCTCTTTTGTGAGACCGGGGATTGTCGAGTAACAGCGAAAAAAAAAGAGGGACTACAGTGTGTGAATGATATTGAATAAAAGTGTGATTTCACATGAAAGAAATGCAAATGTTTGTTGTTTTTATGTGTCAAACGAGGCTTATTGTGGAAATGACTGTACTCCGATACCAACATGAGCTTAAGTATTTAAGAAACAGCTGGGACCTTTAGTCTGCCACGTTTGCCTTGGTTTAGCCTTTAGTGTGCCATGCAGCATGGCACACTAAAGGCTAAAAACAGCGCAGCAACAAAACCTGATATGTGAAAAGATTTTAAAGAACTTGCCAAATTAAGAAGTTTTAATAAATTAATATTATAATAGCAGAGCTGTATTCAGCTTTCGCTGGGGGCTTATTTTGACGCTGAGGAGGATATCCTCTGTGTAACGGCGCTGAACAAGGGGAAGAGCGCTGGGATTTCACAATAACGGGTCTCACGGACAGCAGACTGCGGCAACCAGAATCGGCTTTAACTTTTCCGTCTGCAGTGGGAGCGTTTGCATGAGCGGTTTTCGTGGTGCGAATCGTGTTCGTCGGTTTTTCCGGTTTAACAAGTTGGATAAGTCAATCTCCAACTGCTGTCAGCGACGGAGTGAGGAGTCGCCGCCGAAAAAATGGCAAAAATGGGGATCTTTCTCCTGTTGCTCATCTTCTCTCCGGCCCACGGCACTTTTGAAGGAATCTGTCCAAGAAAAGGTACGCGCTCTGATTTCATGCAATCGAAAGCGGTTTTCATGTTTATTAATATGAATAAAACGAAGGTTGATTTGTTAATAAAAGTTGTTATATTTTAGGAGGGTTTTTGTTTGTTCTTTACGCCTAAGCGCCCGATTTTAATTTGGAGTTCAGTTTTGGAGTTAATTGGACATCACAGTAAACGTCGTAACTCCTGGTCCGCAAAGGTTTTTTGTGTGTTTGTTTGTTTGTTTGTTTGTTTGTTTGTTTTTAAACACACACACACACACAGTCGTATTTTTGTGCGTACCATCGACGTTTACTATCTCCAAATGTTTCAGTATAAAATAAGCAGAACTGTTAGAGCCTTGATTTTCCTTCGATATTGATGGTAAAAGTCAGAATGTGGAGTAAACAACGTCAAAGCATGGATCCATCCAGCCTCATATCAGCGGCTCAGGTGGTGGTGTAATGGTTTGGAAGATCCTTTCTTTGCACATTTTGGGCCCTTTAGTACCAACTGAGCAACCTTCAAACCCCACTGCCTACCCAGTGTACCGATCATCTGATGGCTGCTTCCAGCAGGTTAACGCGCCATGTTACAAAGATCATCATCTCAAACTGGTTTCTTGAGCTGGTTGACTTTATTCAAACGTCCTCCACAGTCAGCAGAACTCAATTTAGGATGTGGTTGAACGTGAGATTTGCATCATGCATGTGCAGTAAAGTTATCACTGTTTTTTGTTTTCTAATTAGTTTACATTACTTTAGTTTCCAGAGTGAGTTTGCTTGCTTTGGTTAATTTTTTTATTGCTTGAATATGTTTTGTTTGACTTTAGTTTTTATTAGTTTCAGTGTTAGTTTTAGTCTTTGTAAGTAATTTTGGCAAGATTTAGGAAAACCATTACAGAGACTGCAATAAAAATTTTAAAAAAGCAGAGCATTTTGAAAGTCAAAGCTTTATCAGGCAAATTGTGATAATAGATTTGACCAAAATATCAAATGCTAAAACTAAGGATATTTCTATTAATGGTAATTTTCCAAGTTGGTGAGATAATTTCAGCTAGTTTTTTGTTTTTTTCAAAAGTCTAGTTTTGTTTCGTTTTTTGCTTAATTTTAATTACTATAAAAACCTTCATCTGCACTCAACAAATCTGCAGCAACTTGTGTGATGCTATCATATAAATATGGACCAAAATCTCTGAGGATTGTTTCCAGCACCTTGTTGAATCTGTGCCATCAAGAATTAAAGCAGGTCTGAGGGCAAAAAGGGGTCCAACACGGTACTAGCAAAGTGTAGTCTTTTACTTATCAGATTTTTAGGACAAAGCGAGTTATCGAGGCAAGAGCAAAAAATGTGTTTTACTAAAGCTTAAGGGCGATGAACTTATGACATCAATCCAGTCAAGTTAAGGCAAGAGGTGCTAAACCAAAATATCTAACGCAGGTCCCAGGTTATAACTGAAAATGTGAAGTTTAAAAAGAATCAGAAAATCTAAAAGATTAGGAGGAATGTCAGAAATGTAAATAAGCGAGAGATGACACAAAGAGCAAACGATACGAGACCGAAAATAAAAGATGAAGATGAGAGGCGCATTAAAAGAGGAAGTTCAAAAACCGTGGAGGTTATACAATGTTGCATACTATCTGTGCTGTGCCTAGTCAATTGCAACCAATACTGAAAATAATGAGAACCTATCATTTTGTACAAAACATCATATAAATGCACAACACACACACACTAGTTTGTATTACTTCCACAGATTCTGTGTGTTTGTTTTCCTGCAGACCCTCCCCCTGGTGTGCTGGTTTTATCACCGGGCAGTAAGCTGGTTCTGACCTGTAGCGGCCATGTGAGGGTGGATGGCGTAAAGGTCAGTCTGACTGGAAGCAGCGCAGCCATCAGCAAAAGGCAAAGTTCTTCAAATGCGACCCCGGCCCCTCAGAATGACATGCACAACATTGCAGTTTCAGTTAAAAATGATAACAGTTCTACAAAGAATGCTGTTATTGAGCCAGAAGAAAACAGAAGCCTCATATATACAGATGCAGGATACACAGCTTCTCCCCATATTGTTGGGCGAACCAGGGCCACCAGATCACTAAAGGATGAATTTAACTGGACCACCGAAGAAATGGATTTTGAGGACGACTATGAGGAGGATGAGGAGGGGGACGGAGCAAGTCGGGTAACAAGGGGGATCAAACTGAGGCCTGAGTGGAAGTGGAACAAGATGACAGTGGGGGAAGGAAACAGAGATTGGGGAGCAATTACATTTGGGAGAAGTGGGTCTGCAATATCTCTAGCCTCAGTGAGACTGACAGACTCTGGGAAATACACTTGTCATCACAGAGGCAAAGAAAAGTTTGGTGTAACGGTAATCGTTGCAGGTGAGTTGCAATAGCAAGGAATTTGTGATGAGGAGGGAAGTTATAAGTTCTCTCAGGTTTTCTTACATTGGTTGTAGCTGTGACTGTAAAATGTTGCCTGTTTTTCTGTGATGGACTGCCCAGGCCCTGGGCCCCAGGGTGTCCAATACATCTTACCACTACTGGCAAGCTGGATAAGTGGTTTTAAAAAATGGATGGATGGACAGTACCTTTACAGGTCTTCTTTATCTTTTAGAGTCTCCTGAGAGTCTCAAAACGTATTGTTATAAAAAGTCACCCAGGAGTAAAATCCGCTGTGAGGGGACTCCTCAGAAAGCTGTCATTAAACAGCCTACTTGTTACCTCTTGCTGACTAAAAGGTAAGGGCATTAAACTGAAACTCCCCCATAAGTAGTTTTGTACTGTGTTTTAAGATGACGGCCAAGTAAAATTTTGACCTTGTAACTTTGTGAGATGCATTTACATACACACAGGATAACTGATGTATTCAAGCCATAGATGAAAAATATGTATGCTGTGTTCTTGGTCAGTATTTGCATAGCAATGTAAAACTTACTTAATCTTGTGCAGTCAAAATATGAATACTACTGCAAAGTTTTTGCTGCTACATTTGAAATCGAGTCATTAATCTTGAAAGAAGCTCACTCAGCTTAAAGTGGACCTGCCATGCTATCCTTTCTTTTGCACTGTATATGCTGTTCATATTCAACATGTCTAAAGTTTCACAAAATGAATTCAATATATGTAGAAGGTGAAGCAAAAGCTCAGGCTTCAGACTGCTATAGATGCTCTGATTAAGACCATTTTCTTGGCTCACTTGGCTTGACTAAAAGAGGCCAGTAAACTCCAGTAGAGAGCAAACGTTCTGGAATTTGGAAATTAGCCTAATATAGTAGAAATGCTGTACTAGTCCACCTTTTCTGTTCTTTTATATCTTACCTATCTTTGTGTGAGTAAGTGTTTCTTTTCCTTTCCCTCTCAGTCCAAAAGAGAAATTCAGAAAGATGCCATGCTCATACTCAATTCAACACTCTCGCTGTTGGTGTGCTCTGGAACACAATGATGATGAGTTGTCAACCTTTCACTCAGCCTACATGTGTGTTACAAGCATCAGTGCCAATGTCACCAGTGGCCGGATGAATTTTAGACCTATGGATATTTGTAAGTGCGCGTGTCAAACTAAATGTGTCCGAGCAACAGCCTTCTGTGAAGCGGTTTGAAATTGCGCTCACCGTGTTTGTTCCTGCTCCTCAGTAAAACCAGACCCGCCATCAAATGTGTTAGTCCAGCAGGTGGAGGGGCAGGAGAGGAAGCTGAACGTCACCTGGAGTTTACCAACATCCTGGAGGATGCAAGATAACTACTATAAATTAATCTATGCAGTTAAATACAACCCTGTCAAGCCCTCACTTGGTAAAGAACAGGTGCGTGTTGAGACACCGGTGGTCAAACTACCCAGTGTGTGTTTTTATTCACCGTTCATTACTCTGGCATGAAGCAGCAAACTCCCTTTTTATTTCTTTATGTATGTATACAGGTGATATCGGTTGAAGACCGGCGGAACGAAGTCATCACTGATATCATGCCTGGTGTCGAGTACCTGATACAGGTCAGAACTAAGGATGAATTTGATGGACGCTGGAGTGACTGGAGTACCCCTGTCTATGCTAGGAGTTGGACAGGTAAATATACGTGCACACGCACACACAAATCAAAAAAAACAAATCTGCATAAACATCCTCTCATTCACTTTGATACCTCCCCCAATTTTTCTTCCTCGCTGAATATCTCTTGTGTGCAGTATTGATACATGCTGATCAAGTGGTTGAGAACCCTTGGAAAAGTTTGTGAATACACCTTTATGTCCTGATGCTCTTTCCTAAATTATAAACTGTAAATTCCCTTTAAAATCTAAGTGTTGCATACTTTTTCAAGTTTAGACATGAAAGAGAATCCACTTTGTTGTCTCTGCTTTTTTCTTAATCAGTTAAAGCCTTATCAGTCCTTGTTCTTGCCCCTCCCTTGTTGCCTGTCAGACCTGGCATAAATAACCAAATAAAAAAATAAATAAAAATACAAACATTTACAAGAATAGCCTATAGAAAACCTTTAGAGCTGTTCTTGTAAAAGCAAATATGTTTGGCACTTCAGTGCATTTGGATCAACGTTCCGATTGCGAAAAATTCCAGACATGACAGGCTTATATAAAGAAGGAAAAAAAAGCCTTACCAGTCTTTAAGTAATGCATCAAAATTGCTGTACAGACACGAAAGAGGTATACAATACTATATTTGTAATGAAGACTCATTAATGTACCTTTGGATAAGGTCTCATGTTCCTAACTGCAAAACAATAACACTCACAGATTATATCTGACTACTGTTTCATACACATCGTGTACAAATTCGATAAACTAGATTCCAGTTCATATTATTCTGCATTCAAGACCTTTGTGTGTTCCTTCCCGATTCCTCAGAAAAGCCTCACCCTCCATCAGTTGTGTCAGTGGTGAAGGAGAAAGAACAGGAAACAATGACAGTGACCTGGAGTTTATCCACAAACTTGAAAGAGCAACACAATTTTAGTTTCATCTATGAGATCAAATACTGGCCTATAAACTCATTTTTTTATAATGAAGAGGTGAGTAGACAGATTTTTACTCAGTGTTTAAGATCACTGCTGCATCAGTAAATGGAGACATTTGCATGTCTGTGTCCATGTAGGTACGACAGTTTGAAGGCAAGTGCTCCTACACCATCACTGATGCAATGCCAGATGTTGAGTACCTGATACAGCTGAGACTTAAGAAGGAACGCGCCAGTCAGTGGAGTGACTGGAGCGTACCTTTTCGTGCAAGGAATATATTAGGTAAATATGCACGTACCTTACAGGAGTGTAAGTTTTCACATAACTAATTAAGCAGACCTGGGAATGTTCTCAGTTTTTGAGATGAATTTGAAAGCCAAGTATTAAATTGTTCTTTTAAAAAGTTTCATAGTGGCTTAGGGGTTAAGACATTGACCATGTACCATAATCACGACTTCCCCTCTTTGATGTGAGGAACTCTTTTTTTTAACATTGTCCAAGTTCTCTGTTCTCTTTAATGGCCAGTTCTCTCCTGCCTGTTAAAAAAAAAAAAAGAGAGCAAAAAACAGGCCTCAAAAAAGAAAAGAGGAAGAAACATGCTGCTAAATGAGGCACTATCATGTTGAACTCTGTTGATTTTTGTTTACATTTTTATGGAAGAACTATTTAAAGAAAGATTATGAGTGCTAATTTGTTTAGGAAGCAGTTGACAATTTTTTGGTTATGGTCTTTTTGTTTTGCAAGCATCTGGCCCCTTCAACCACTTTGACCTTTAATGGATAAGGAATTTGGTCACTACATGACCTTTAAAGAGAACAAAATCCAAGTCCAAACTGCCTGTAATCAGAGTCCTTCTAGAAGCAAGTCTTGCTATTTTGTAGGCATCATGATGACCCACAGGCATCTAAATTAAATTAAATTAATTTTGATTTCAACTTCCTTTTTCAAAATGAATTAAATCAGATATATAAACACTTCAAAAGTTTGCTGACCAGTTTGGGACCACTTTATGTATGTTATACTCATAGCAGTCTGATAGCGAGTTCTTAATGGGGAAAAAATCTTTAAAAATTGCAGTATCAATGCATGTTTCTCTCCTTTCTCCCAGTTACACCCCTGATGGATAACTTGCTATACATAGTGGTAAGAGTTCTGAATCAAATGTGTCACTTATCAGATTAATCATTTATCGTCTCACTCACTTTGCAATTTCCTGCAACAACTACATTTTCTTAAATTCCCAAACAGACTGACACCGAAGGCTCAGGTGGTGATTATATTGACAATAAAAACGGTGAGTTGGCGAGCAGACAGTAAAATATTTTGGTTACTTTGTGTGTGTGTGTGTGTGTGTGTGTGTGTGTGTGTGTGTGTGTGTGTGTGTATGTGTGTGTGTGTGTGTGTGTGTGTGTGCGCGTGTCTACAAAAGAGTGAAAAAGAAGAGAGGGAACTCTTAAATGTTGTTAGTGCTGAAAATCCCCTCTGCCCCACTGGGTTTTAACAGGAAACCATGTCATCATAACAACTCAAGCTTGCAACAAAAACAGTCCTCAGGAGACATGGTTCCTCACACCTACACAGAAACACAGACATTACACACAAACATATACTTACATAGCTGCTGTTGTTCAGTTAGGATTTGTCACAGTCTTCCCCTCTTTTTGCCACAGGTACCGAAACTTCTCCTGGTAATGTCAAATGGGTGCATCACGTCCTGTGGATCTTTGGTTTATTCATCCTCTCGTCTTTAATTTTGGCCATCTACATTTTCAGGTAGCGAGATTGGCACTTTGTTATTTGAATGCCCTCTCATTTACAACAAAGCTACAAAAAGGCTTCATTTGTGACATAACATTTGTAAATACTGGGACGTAGTGTACATCCTCGATTTTATGTATGGTCAGGTTCTTATTTCATGCGTCTTTTATTTTTGACATTTCAGGCACATGGAGAACAGATTAATATCTAAATTCCTCAATCTTTATTTCACCACCTACTGTGGTGACTCATCTCAACCTTCACCCGCTGTCCCAACAGCCCCAGAAGGGATGGCTTTGATGGCCTTTGTCCCTCCAAAGAGCAACAAAGAACACCCACCCAGTGATGAGAAAGAAAGCGAAGAAAATGAGGAACAAAAGATTCTGAGGGAAAGGATAGAAGCCACGCACTTCAACAACACAAGTTATTTCTTTGTCCAGAGGGAGTGAGAGCTGTGCAGAAAGGAGAAAACAAGCCAGAAGACGTGGCTACTTTGTTTTGTTGGACTGTTTTCCACTTCCAAGCCAGTTTTATAGATGGGATGATGTTCTCCAGCGAACGTCTATAAGAAACAAAGTCAGAAACAGCTTAAATAATCTGTTCATATTTATCTAATGTTCTCTCATCTCTCTTAAATCTTTGTTTTTTGCTTGGTTCTCTAAAGAGTTGCCTTTTAGCTTCTCTGTACGGCATCATCTATCCATGCATCCATTTTCTTCCGCTTATCCAATTCAGGGTCGCAGTTGGGTTGGAGCCTGTCCTAGCTGTCATAGGGCGAGAGGCAGACTGTACCCTGGACATGTTGCCAATCTATTGCAGGGCTAACACGGAGAGACAGACAACCGTTCACACCTACAGCCAATTTAGAATGATTAATTAACCTGGCACGCATGTCTTTGGACTGTGGGAGTACTTGGAGAGAACACACGCAGAGATGGGAGAACTGTGGGGCAGCCTGTTGGCATGCTGGTTACCATCACTGCCTCACAACAAGAAGGTCCCGGGTTTGGATCCACTGGCTGGCCAGGGCCTTTGTGTGTGGAGTTTACTGTCCTGCATCTGTGCAAATGAAATATGTGCTATGCAGGTCTAAATATTTACCATTTTCTAGCATGGCGTTTTGTTTTATGTTTGTATATATTGCTAAAGTTTATCAAATATATCACATCATGTCCTTTCAGGGTGTACATATTGTTTACAAGGTTTGTAAAAGAAATGGTCGAGGTCTTGTAAATACTTAATCTATTTCCCTGTCCTTTAAGAGTGATCCCTGAGGTGGTTCTTGCTTTAATGAAGCTCAGTCTTGAGTGGGTCCCTTTTAGAAAATCTCAGCAATGGGGGGAAAAAAATTGTTGTCATTACACAGTAAAAACACTATATTTTGTATAGTTTTTCAGTCACATGGTGGAGTTTAAATGGTTCACCTGCTAAAAAAATTTTTAAAAAGAAGATTTTTAAAAAAAAAAACCTGATCAAATGGAATTTGTGTACTCACACTTGAGTGTGAGTGTAACTCTGGAAATAGGCATTAGCAGAAACTTATTTATTCCCACACCTTCTGCAAAATTTAGTAACTAATAATCATCACTTTAACTTCTTGTTTTTGTCCTGTGCTGTCTGTAAATCCGCATTTCCCTATTCACAACAGATCTTTGGTTCTGTGACCCCAGTAACATGCCAAGCAATATACATATAAATATGCCTATGCATACAAATGCTCAGCAAAATTATTAGACCACCACCCATGTAAGGCTTATGCCACAGCTTCCCTAAATTAGCAGCATTGTTCTTTTTGTTTGTTTGTTTGTTTCTGTAATGGTTAATCCACCAGAATGCAAGCTCTTTAATCAAAGTGATATTTTTAATGCTAAAATACAATCATTGAATCTGCAAATGTACTTTACTTTAAAAACAAAAAAAAGCAGAAAAATATTAACCATATTATTATTATTATTATTTGATTAAGATGAAAAAAATAACAGTTATTAGCTTGCATTCCTGAACAGAAAGAAAGTTTTAGTTTTATTTTAGTGGTTGAATGTTATGCTTGATTGATTTCTGACTACTTAGAGAAGTCCAGTGTGGCGGCTCAAATTTGGGTACAAAAAGTCATTTTTATGTTTTAACTTTTTTTTGACAGGTTTCTAAAATATGTGTGTTTTCTTGTTTTATGACAAGTACACGCACACGTGCACGCGCTTTTCTTCTTAACCTTTGCTGCCGCCTCGCGGGCACCGCCGTCAATTGTGTACAGTACGTCGTTTCCACAGCAACCGTTGCTGCCGGATCATTGTATCAGTAACAGGTGACTGTGCTTCTCGTGACTTCCAACGATTGCTGGTTGTAGGTAGATAAGTGCACACTACACGGTGCGCACTTATCAAGAGATATAAGGGTTTGTTTGTTTTTTTAGAGAGAAATGATGGCTGAGAAAGGCGGCCTGACGAAACTAGACGTCTCTGTATTAAACGCTGAGCAGCAGGAGAAACTGCGCCAGTTTAAGGTAACATGGGGCGCATTTAACAGCGCTAAAATGCAGTTTGTTTTCTAAGCTCTGACCTGAAATGCGTTTTGGTTTGACTCAGATCAAGACGAGAATCGACAACGAGAAGTATCTGAGGTCGCATCCTGAAGTAGAGCTACTCGTAGGCGACTTTCTAAGGTTTGCTTATCTTTACGTGTCTCACTCGGGCGAATAAATACTGGTAAAGCCTCCACGCTTCTGATGTAAAATATGGAGCTCCCATTTCAATCTCGAGCAAAGTCTAAAAGAGCAGCCTTTGTGAAACGGATCTGTTTCTGCTTCTTCCTCTGCAGCGTATTCCTTTTGTCAAGTTGTACAAATTTTGTAACGATGGCGTGATGTGGTGATTTGACATGATTTGCTAACAGTAATAGTTGGTCTTGTATAATAGGCATTATATATTAAGCTAAACAGAAATGTGAACATTTGCAAAAGGCTACAACAATTACACGTTTTCAAATCTCAAAATTAAAGCCTTACCAAATATTTTTGACATGTTATTATTGTTGTAAATGTAACTTAACACTGTCTGCTTCTAGATTAATTCTCCCCTGTATGTTTTGGTTTAGTTTGCTGAGTGACAAATGCGCATATTTTTGTACAACGCCGCTTAAATTTGTAGAGTAATATGCAAACTTTCCTTTTATTTTTGCTCTGTACAATATATTGCATAAACGTCCTCTGTATAATCAGTGGAACCAAAGTACAAAGTAATGTATTAAAGATCATGAAGTGAATGTATGTATACTGTGACAATAATTTACACCACTAAAAGTTTGCTGCTATTTAGTTCTTGCTATTCAAGCTTCCATGTAATCAATAGTAACTGTATCATCTTATTTTTTAACATCTTTTTAAATTATCATCTTCTATTGTGAACTTTTAAAAAGTTATGAGACACAAAACATTTAATGTGCAGAAGTTAGGCACCACTGCTCATTTCTTAATATTTTGCCAGGAAAATGGGAACTACATGTTTTGATTTACTGAAACTATCCGTTCATACATGGAATCACCTCGTTGGTGCAAAAATATTATTTTATGCCTCTCAAACTGTGTTATCGCTGGCTTTTTTCATAGATTTGACTGAAAAAATTAGATTAAATGCTGCATTTTTGCAACAGGCTGCTAGTAACAAAGCGCTTAAAGAGACTATTCTAAATTGGTTCTTTGCCAAGTTGTCTGTTTTGTGTAGACACAACACTGGTTTTCTTATTTCCCACCCTCTTCTCGCAGGGATGTGCTTCTTAAAAGGCCGAATGACATCCATGAATTTGCTGCTGGTGAGTTGTGTACAATGTGCGTCAACACCAAAACACACATAGCCAGTTGGTCACATTTATTTATTCATTTATTTTTGCATGTAATTAATAATTTTCCCACAAACTGCAGTGTCCATCTTTTAGTAATTAAAATTAATATAATTAAGTATTTCAGAATTGCCATGATTTATTAGTATTTCTGTTTGTTTCCCTTTTTTTCCCCTTCCATTTATTTTATTTTATTTTTTACATTAATTGACAATTAGAATAATGAAACATTCGTAAGTCTTAATCTCTCCCACTAACAAGTGTCAATGGACTTTTTCAGATCACTTCACAAACCCAAACCTTCAAGAAACTATTCTCCCCAAAATGGAAGGAAACACTGACACCAACTGAAGCACATCCACCAGCTTCTCCTGTGTCTTTCTCTGTATAGGGGGAAACGATTTATGGACTCTGTTTCGCTGTAACAATAATGCTGCTTCGGTTGCTTCATTGTCAGTTTGCTGTGATACATATGAAGGAAGCCACGTGACCATGGGTTGTAAAGTACACATTTACATACACATTGAGTCTGTTTTCAGAAACCACACCGCAAGAATTTGTCTAGATTAAACAATAAAATGTGTTCTTAAGCCCGTTTTTGGACTGTGATCCACACTCTGGAAAGCTATACTGACAGGAGAAGACAAAATCTTGGTTAACCTGTGTAATATAAAGCAATGATTTATTTATCCAGCCCTTGTTACTGTCAGAGCCTTACAGCCAGTGGTGGTCCTTGGCCTTAAGATTTTTCAATTTCTATTAATGTTGTTGGTGTAAGATAATAAGACAGCCTTTATTAGTCCCATAGTTGGGAAATTCATATTACAACAGCAAAGTGGACAGAGCAGAATAAATAGATGCAGCATAAAGTTTAACAATAAAGAAATATATATATATATATATATATAAAGGGAACACTTAAACAGCACAATATAACTTCAAGTAAATCAAATTTCTGTGAAATCAAACTGTCCACTTAGGAAGCAACACTGATTGACAATCAGTTTCACATGCTGTTGTGCAAATGTTATAGACAACAGGTGGAAATTGTTGGCAATTAGCAAGACACACTCAATAAAGGAGTGGTTCTGCAGGTGGGGACCACAGACCACTTCTCAGTACCTATGCTTTCTGGCTGATGTTTTGGTCACTTTTGAATGTTGGCGGTGCGTTTGCATTCGTGGTAGCATGAGACGGACTCTACAACCCACACAAGTGGCTCAGGTAGTGCAGCTCATCCAGGATGTCACATCAATGCGAGCTGTGGCAAGAAGGTTTGCTGTGCCTGTCAGCGTAGTGTCCAGAGGCTGGAGGCGCTACCAGGAGACAGGCCAGTACACCAGGAGACGTGGAGGAGGCCGTAGGAGGGCAACAACCCAGCAGCAGGACCACTACCTCCGCCTTTGTGCAAGGAGGAACAGGAGGAGCACTGCCAGAGCCCTGCAAAATGACCTCCAGCAGGCCACAAATGTGCATGTGTCTGCACAAATGGTTAGAAACTGACAGAACAAAGTATTCAATGAGAATATTTTATTCATTCAGATTTAGGATGTGTTATTTGAGTGTTCCCTTTATTTTTTTGAGCAGTGTGTATATATATGTGTCACTTTGCCATAAACTGATTTAAGCTTCCACCTTGGTACAGGAATGTTCTTTTTGGCTCAAAATGTCTTTATCATTCATGAGAGATATGCTTGACTATCAACAAGTCATTCACAGCTGTTTAAATACATATAATCACTTTTTAACAAGATCCCTGGAGGAGACACAAATCCTTTTGGGATTTACTCACGAAAGGGTATCCAGTGTGAAAATCTGCCAAGTCAAATTAATGGAGCCACCTGCTGTGGCCACCCCTTATGAATAAGGGAGAAACTGAAAGTAGTGTCTATTGGTCTTCTAACCATTAAAATCATTTTTACATGTGTAAAACTGTTAAAGGTAATAGTAAGCTACTGAGCAAATGCTTGCTAACATTGTTAAGAACTAAGTTTGTCTAAAAATGTAACTTGTTTATTGATTTAAACACATGGACACTTTGATAAAGTCATTATATTTAATGAGAAGAGGATGTCCATCTTTAGTATTATTGTAAAGGGACAAGGACTTAATTGTGTCATGTGTAATCTGCTTTAATCCCTTATGGGCTGTGTCCGCTCAGCCACAAGGACTTCTTTAAACATTGCTTGTGACGCACTAGAGAGGTTACTGCACAATGGTCTAGATATCAGGATGAACTCGGATACTTTAATTACCTAATAGTGAGATAAGTGAGCTCTTTTTTTATTTTATTTTTTTTAATAAGTTTTGTACTAAGAAGCTATTACAGGAACAGCATCCTAATGTACTTCTGTAGTGGTCTGTCTTACTATTGGGAGCTGTTTCGTGCTTACGTGCACCTAACACAACCACTTACATTTTTTCACACTTGCTACAAGTGCAATTTAGCCAGTATAATAAGTGCACAACAACTGAGAACTTAGTTGAAGGGTGATACTAGCAATTTATGATAAAAGAGGAAGAGCAAGATAAAGAAGTAATTTTACATGAAGAACCATATTTTTGTACATGTAATGACAACCTAAACACGATATGGGTAGAAGTACAGGGCCATCTGCACATTACACTTACAGGAGCTGCTCAGCCATGAAAGCTCATGCTATGAAGTTCCCACTGCAGTTTCGACGCTGTTATTGATTCCAGAGGAGGTTGGAACCCCACAGATTTTTACACATTATGCACCTCAGCACTTGTCAGCATTACTCTGTACCTTGATGTCACCTCAGGAGCAACTCAGCCTCTTCATCGTTGAATTGCTGTGATTCCCAAATGCTTCCGCATTGCCATAATACCACTTATAGTTTATGGTGGAATATCTAGGAGAGAAAATAATTTCACAAACTGACTTGTTTCAGTGGTAGCATCCTATAAGAGTACCACGCTCAAATTCATTGAGGTTTTTAGAACAACTCATTCTTAAACATATGTTTGCTAAGGCAGACTGCTTGGCTAGGTGCCTGATTTTATACACTGTGGCAATGTGGCTGAAAACACCTGAATTCAAAGATTAAAAGGTGCAGCCCAATACTTTTGTCCATATAGTGCATGAAAAGAAATAGAAGAATCTTCTGGTATGAGACATATGTCTTATGCTATGATTTATCTATTAGTGTCCCTGTTTCTCAACATAGTTATGGTTAGAAGGATGAGTCATGTTTGTTTTAAATTTTCTGATGTAGTGGCTAATGAATGGTCACCAAATCCTGAGCAAAGATAAGACTTTTTTTTCAGGCTTTGCCTGAAGAGTATATGAAAACTATTGAAAATTAATTTTTTGATTTTGTTTGTATTGATCTCTCTCTCTCTCTCTCTCTCTCTCTCTCTCTTCTCTCTCGCACTAACGCACACACACACACACACACACACTGTGCTGTATTAGTGCCATTCACCTGCTTTAACTGTCAAGGTAGACATAGTTCCCACTCACGAAGACCAGGCAGAGGAATAACACTTTTAAACTTCTCTAAATCCTGCTTTTTCTAGAATCTACCAAGAAGAAGAAACATAATCTGTAAGTAACAACAAATTTATACATGCATACAATAAGTTCTTGTATTTTATTAAACTGTTTGAACATTATGCTCTAAATCCTTTTCTTTACAACAGAACATGCACATTGTTGGGACTGTGTGGTTAAAATGCTAATTATTGTGCTAGTACTCTTATCATTCTTAATTGTTTATGGTCCATTGGCATATTTAAATGCGAAACAAAATCTCTGTAAAGCAAACAGTGAATGCAAAAATACCAGCATGCTAATGTCTGTGAAAAGGAACCCCAATGAATTGGAAGCAAATGCATTAAAAAAAATAAAGTGATAAGACAAAAAAAAAGAAAGACAAGACAAAAGAATGGTGACAAAATATTGTTCCATAATACATCACATACATTACCAAATCTGTTTTTCACAGCAAGTTATTCTCCAAAGTCCTCAGAGCCTCCCAAAGGATGAATAACAGATGGTTACTAGGGAAGTGTAATTGCAAATCTGCACTGAAGGAAGTATATCACCAAACTGGTGGTGGCTCACATAGAGACAGTTTCAACAACAACTGAAGACTAGTAACAAAATAATATTATCCTTGAAAATATAAACTACAGATGTTCCTGGCAACGAATTTCTTGGTTGACTAAAAGAGAAAAGAAAAAAAAACTAACACTCAGATATCAAGTTAAATTCTAGGAGTGTTTAATGGACAATGTCAAACTGTCTAAATAACGACATTTAAAGCCATTAATCAAATTCTTCAATAATGAATTATACTTAAAATGCCGCTTAACTTTGTGTACCTTGCATCGTACATTATGAACATTGCATGTTATACTGCAAATAGGCAACAAAGAAGAAGAAAAAACTTTTAAAAAAGGATTTTAAATATGATATGAAAACACAAGATATTCATTTATTATTAAAGTATGATAAATTAACATTTGCAAACAAATAAATTGCAACTGAAAGGGGTGGAGTATTTTGCCATGTATTATGAATGATGCACATGGTTTTACAATTCATGACACCCATCGCAATAAAAGTTAAAATCTAAAATGACAACAAATCAATAAATCATCCATCCATCCATCCATTTTCTTCCACTTATCCGGGCCGGGTTGCAGGGGGTAGCAGCTTAAGCAGAGAATCTCAGACCTCCCTCATCTGGGGGAAGACCGAGGTATTCCCAGGCCAGGCCCAGGGCCTCTTCCCAGTTGGACATGCCCGGCACACATAACCCAGGTGGCGACCACCTCAGCGGGCTCTTTTGGATGTGGAGGAGTAGCTGCTCTACTCTGAGCTCTTCCCAAATTACTGAACTCATCACCCCGCGTCCAGCCACCCTCTGGAGAAATCTCATTTTTGCCACTTGTATCTGCGGCCTCATTCTTTCGCCTTCAAAATAACTAACAATAATAGCCCTAAAAAATTTCCAGGCCTAGATTCACATACTTATGGCATTTTTCTATCTTTCTACAATTATGTAGGGGTTCCAGCTCTATGTGGTGGCAGATGGTCATGACATTTAGGACACAACATTTTACTGCTGTGGAACATCAATTAAAATCTTAACAATTAGCTTAAATGACTAGTATGTCTGGTACTAGTGACAGTAGTGACGATTAGGTGTCTAGTTGACTAGTCGTGCACATCCCTAGTATTAACCACTTGCAACTGAAGAGAAATCACTACAGAAGCAAAATCAAACTTTCAACAATCATTTGTGTTTATGTTAACATGTTATGTAATACTGTCTTGTTGAACACAGCCTTTCCACATGGCTCCAAAGGGAGGAACCTGTTTGTTTCTGCTCATTATGGCCTTTGCAGCTTTGGGTAAGCACCAAAAACCTTTATATTCAGTATACCTGTTTTACCTGATAAAACGTGTTTATTGCTGTAAATATGTATTCTTATAAGCACGCACATTCTTTATGTGCAAATGCAGTCATAAATGCCTGTTCATAAATATCCACTCTTACTGTATCTGCCCAGCTCAACTTCCAAATTTGGGGCCTCAAGAAAAAGCTGACTTAGAGAAAATTGGAGAAAAATTGGTAAGGTATTTTCTGAATACTATGCTTTTTTTTCTGGCTTCAAGAGTATTAATGAATACATATCAGCTTCATGACAACAGTTGTTTGCACTAGGTGATCTAGACCCATTTCTTGTCATGGTTTTCACAGTAAATTTAGGAATTTTAACACCTTAAAATGATTCACATTCATTTTGGGGGCAGTGATTTTAAAGATTGAATGTCTTACCTTTAACATCAGATGATGAGGTGTTCCTTTTCCCCCTTTTTGATTAGATGAAGAAGTGCTACTATAGGGGTAAGAAAAATTTCACTGCACTTTTGAATGAGAATTGTATGCACGTGCGTGCATGCGTGTGTGTGTGTGTGTGTGTGTGTGTGTGTGTGTGTGTGTGTGTGTGTGTGTGTGTGTGTGAAAGAGAGAGTGTGAGTGTTTTTCATGGTAAAAAGAGAGTACAGCCTCTTTCAAGGTTTTTTATATCACTACATAATAAAAAATAATCTTTTCAATAACAGGTTTTAAAATTAGGCAAATACAACCTGAAATGAACCACAGCACATGACACAATTTCACCCAAGTACACCCTTACTGCTTCCATAAGAATTGAATGACTAAGCAGTAGCCAGATGCTAATAATCAATTGATCTTCAGCAAGTGTGACCACCTCTCTAACAGCAGAAATTTGCTGATCTGGAGCAGGTGTGTGTTAACACAGTGCCAAAGAGGAAATACGTTAGCAATAATCTTATAGTACCAACTGCTGCTGCACAACAATCTAGGAATAATTATAAGATAACTTCCAAACAATCTGACATCCATCATTCTACCATAAGCTGCTTTCAGCTGCTGCCTTGTCACAAGGGGTTGCCCCTTTGGGTCCGTCCGTATGTTTGATTTGGCAGACTTTTAGACCAGATGGCTTTCCTGATGCAGCCCCAAAAGGGACCTGTATCTCCAGCTGGAATTGAACCAGCAACCTTTCACTCTATCATTCTACAGTGAGAGCGATTACTCACAAGTGGAAGACATTCAAGGCCTCAGTTATTGTGTTAAATGTTGAAGTTCATGATAGCACAATTAGAAAAAGACTGACCAAGTAGGGTTTGTTTGGAAGGGTTGCCAGGAGAATGCTTCTTCTCTTCTGAAAGAACATAGCATGGCTTAGGTTTGCAAAGATACATCTGAAGAAATACAAGACTTCTGGAACAGTGTCCATGTAGAGGTTTAGCCATAATGCACAGCGCCACATTTGGAAAAAACCAAAGAGAGCATATCAGTGCAAATACCTCATACCAACTGTCAAGCACAGTGGTGGAGGGATGATGATTTGGGCTTATTTTGCAGCCACAAAACCTGGGCACCTTGCAGTCATTGAGTTAACCATGAACTTCTAGAATCAAATGTCAGGCCATCTGTCCAACAACTAAAGCTTGGCCATAATTGGGTCACGCAACAGGACAATGATCCCAATACAGCAGCAAATCCACAACAGAATGGCTGAAAAAGAAAAGAATGGAGCTCTTGCAGTGACCCAGTCAAAGTCCAGACCCCAGCCTGAGTGAAATGCTGTGGTGGGACCTTAAGAGAGCTGTGTATAAACAAACACGGGTAAACCTCAATGAACTGAAGCAATGTTGTAAAAAATGGTGGGGCGAAATTCCACCACAATTATGTGAGAGACTGATAAAATCATACAGAAAATTATTACTTCATTATTAGTTATTAGTTATTCCTACTATAATGGTTCTACAATTTACTGAATTATGAGGTGCACTTAGTTCTGCATTTTAGCTTTTGTCTTACTTTTTCTTACATCAATAATGACATGGACAAATTCTTGGAAATGACAGTTCTTTTTACCACGACTGTATTAGGAACACAAAAGTCAAGCTGAATCTTAAACGGTTTCATTGCAACAATTTGATAGATTTTTTTTCCCATGAGAACTCCAGTCACAGTATTGGGTTGTGTCAGTGTGAGAGTGTGAAAACCCTGTCTACACTCTGTAATATGAGCCATAACTAATATGTGGCAAATACTCTTTCATGGCCAGTTTCCCGTTCATGGTCTAAAAGGAAAAAGTCAATGAAGACCACAATAGGAAAACATATTTAGTCCAGGATTAGACATAATCCCTGTACGGGAAACTGGGCCTCAGTGTGCAACATTTAAATCCAAAGGTTTGATTTTACAGGATACCCGGAGCCTAATTTGATGGGGGCCAGAACTGTCTTCAACTCCAGGTGATTCTGTTGGTGGTTCTGTTTTATGTTTTGTCCTGAAGACGCAAGTGCTCGCTGTAGTTATCGCAATGATGTCCACAAGCCATTCTTGTTAAGTTTCTCAAATAATGTCCCACTGGCCGCTTATCCACTTTTTATTAATAAGACGATAAGCATAAAGAGAAGGATTTTCTTTTGCTCTTTGCTGCAAAATGCGAGTAAATAACTCACTGATAAGATGATCCTGAACTTGGTATTTAACTCCATCTGAAGAGTATGTTTATGTGTGAATATGAAACACAAAAATAGTACCTAGTCAAAATTGACTTGTTAATCAAAGAATATTTGATATATTTTATATTTGCAAACATTTCTTTTGAACAGCTTTTTTTGCACTCTCATTTTCCTTAGTGACTTGCCTGTGGAAGACAGACGTACTAACCAGTTCAGCACCCTTGTATCCACTTTTCTTCATCGGCTGAATTTAGTCACTCCAGGAACAAACATAAAATCACTTGGTCAGGTCCCCGTGGATATTCCACAAAAAATGGTTTGAACATATAAACATACATACACCCATAATCAAACACATGTGCATTACACCATGGATCATACATATTTCTTCCAGATTAACATAAGAACAAAAAATATTTATTGAAACATGTAATTTGTTTTTTATCACTGTGGGTAACAGGTTAGTCACTGAAGTCACTGATTATTTAAAACAGTATTTATTATCTTAATGGTCAGTGTGATTTTTTTATCTGTTCTTTCAGTTCTCCCCCTTAATGGCTTTTCCTTTTGTCTGTTATTAGAGTAACCAGATGTGGAACTGCAGCAATCTTCCTGACATGATTGAGCTGATGAGAAACCATTCAGTTAGTACACCAGTGGCAAGAACTTAACACGCAAAAAACAAACAAACAAGATAAATTAATGCTGCTTTTTAGCAGTCATGCCTGCCATCTGTGTTTTTCCCTTAGGAGCATTCTGGATGTTATCTGCAAGCATTTGCAGCCCCTCTGTCCTGGGTGACTTTGACCACACAGGGTAAAAACAGCATGGACTCCAGTGACTATAAAACACTGATGTGGGCTCTCAAACCTATGGCAGGGGTTATGCCATTTCTAAAAACAAAACTTCTCATCGGTGTAGATATCCCACAGCTGAAAAACATGTGAGTATGCTTTTATGCAATCACTTTGTGTGGCTGGCATGAGAATTAGCTCAGCTAAGTCTGAGGCCATGGTCCTCAGCCAGAAAAGGGTGGAGTGCTCAGGTGGAGGAGTTGAAGGATCTTGTTCGTGAGGGACAGGAGAAGGGAGGGGGAGATTGACAGACAGATTGGGGCTGCATCTGCAGTGATGCAGGCGCTGCACTGGTGAAGAGCACAGGTGGCAAAAGTACAGGTATTCTTTACTTAAGTAGATATACTGATAATTGTGTTAAAAAATACTCCAGTAAAAGTTGAAGTACTGATTCAAGTTCTTTACTCAGGTAAACATGAAAAAGTACAGGATCTGAATTGTACTCAAAGTAAGAAAGTAAAAGTAGCTCTTTGGCGGACTTTTCTTTCTAGTTTTGTGCATCAACTGAACCATGTACTATATTTATATAATAGTAAAGTAATATTATTACATGAGAATACAACTGTTATTCCAATCTAAATTCTAATTCAAATGAATTTACTCAGCTCGAACCTCTTATGTTGGACACAAGCAGTGAAAGAAAATTTTTTTTTTTTAAAAAACTCTATTTTCTGTTGCCTATATTGCAGAGGGTGACTGCCTCCACACCTAAACACAAAAATGAGTGTAATCTGGGGTTAAAGCGGGATTCAAAAGGTGGGGGAACCCTAAGATTTGTTGTAGTGGCTGCATGACATCTACTCCTGCTGCTGCTCTGAGGTTTATTGTTCTTGGTGGTTAAGCAGAATTCAACAAGATGTAACCCAGTATTTCACAAGCTATCTTGGCTAATTTCGATCCCCTTCACTGACAGTATATTTTTTATACTGTTTTTATACTGGACAGTCTGGTATAAATGTGGAATCCAGGAAATGAATCTAAGCATCATCAGCTTAAATTCAACCTCATCTTTGTCACTCTTGATGTAACCTAACAGTGACCATGAATACCACAGCTGCTGCTGTGCACCAGTCCAGCAAAGAGCTTTACTGTAAATTCACCACAGTACAGCAAACTAACCTGTTTATCCTTTGAATAACACAAAGTTAGTATACTTCAGTTTGTTTTGCAGGACATTTCACAGTATGAAAAAACATAACTCCACATCATATATCTGATTTAAAATTGAGGCCATTATATGTAAGCTTTAAATTTCCAGGTTATCGAACATCACTGAGCAATCCTCACCTTTAGATATAACCTCTCTTCTTCCTCTCCTGTCCTCTTTCTTACATCTTAATACATCTCTGAGTGAAGTTAGCTCTCATTCTGGGAAACAGCAGGCGTACCTTTAGCTAGCGCACAAATAGTTTGTGTGTTTGTTGATATTTGTAGGGCTGATAGAAACATTGCTTTTGAAATTACCTGCCACAACACCTTACTCCATTTACGCTCACTTCTTCCCTTGAAGTACCATGACCACAACTTACGGACATCTGCACTCATGCCGACCCACTTTAACCCCTGAGTACAGCACTATAAATGATAGATAAATTATGTTTTTGGCTCTTTCATCTCTTTGTACAGTATATGATAAGCCCCAGTGATGGAGGATACACTAAAAAGATTGGCTTTTATATGTGTTATTCTTCCCTCCATTAAAAGGAGGCAGTTGAGGTGGTTCAGGCATCTGACTAGGATGCCTCTTGGTCACCTCTTGGGTGTCCTGGGAACACCTTGGGGTCCCCCTGGATGAGCTGGAAGAGGTGGCTGGGGAGAGGGAGGTCTAGGTTTCTCCGCTTAGGCTGCTGCCCCCACAACCCGCCCCCAGATAAACAGAAGAAAATGGATGGATGGATGGGTGGATGGATGGATGGACTTTGTGTCACTTTTTTTCATAACTTTGCTTACAACTGAAATTGCTGTTGTCTCCAGGATGGACATATTAAAGGATATGTATGATCGCATACCTGTTGGTCAAAGGGCTCATGTGGCAGAATGGGCAAAAGATCAGATCACCAAGAACTACTTCAACTGTACAATGAAGCCATGTTACCCAGTGTTAAGTAAGAAATTAAGTCAGAAATCAATTGATAAAATCTTCTTACACACACAAACAGCTGTGTTAACATCACTTCCTATTAAACTGACTCATGTTAACTTCTTTGGGACTTGCATTATATCCAGTACTCATATTACCCTGACTCTGATTTTAAGTTGCACCTTACCTTATGCTGAAACTACTTCATCACTCAGTTTTATAGATACTTGCTTTAGGTTTCCATTCAACAGTTTCTGTGGCAATTGGATACATTTGAAGCAACCAGAACAGAAAGCGCATACTGAGGTCTGCAGCTAATTTCCAAATCATGCAAAGCAAGTAGAGAAGTGTAAATTAAGCAACAAACAGTGAGACAGACAGGAGAAAATTCTGATGAGCACAGTGGATATTGTCTTTCTCATAGAAACACTGCACCTGCTTGGTGTGGTTGTGGCACACACATGTGCAAGTCAGGATGTATGTTTGTGTTAAGAGGACTTTAGTCCAGGCAGTCATGCAAATTATAAACTTTGTTAAGTGCTACAGGCGAGTAACAGTCACCAGCACTGAGTATGAAGCAGGCTTATCTAACACTCACAGGCACATTGAGGAGCTTGTCAGCAAGCACCACGGTTTTGCACATAAATTTTAAGAGGCTAGTTTGATGTTTTGTTTCCTGCCTTATATGTTATGTTGTTTATCTTGATTTATTAATAGAGGATGTGTATATCTGTGACCCTTCACTGAAATGGCTGAATTTGGAAGCGCTGACTATTATGGGACCCTACCTGTCCTATTTAGCACCAACTGATGTTGATTCTTCTCCTAAAGTAGAGGTGAGAGAAGGATAAACTCAGAATAGCAAAAAAGCAACAAGGTTATAAATTTTGTCCCTATTTCTGTGCTCTGCTTTTATCTTCTAGCTATGTGGGTTTTTCTCATCAGCTAAGTTTAAATCCACCATGAAGGTAACCAGGATGAACCCCACGCTGAGTAAGAAGTTTCTCCAAAGGATCTCCAAAGAGTGCTTCGATTCACAGGAGTTTCCCAAACATGTGGATAAGTGTGTATTCATGTGTACATTTATGTACATTAGTGCATTTGTTAATAGTAAATGTATTGTCTTGTCACAGTAGGAAAAGCACAGATTCTTAGGATATTATTTAACAGTTCTAGAGTTCAATTAAAGTATTCAGTGATCCCTCACCTATCGCAGGGGTTACGTTCCAGAGACCCCTGAGATAGGTGAAAATCCACGAAGTAGCGGCGTTATATTTATTATATATTTATTTTATTATTTATATATGTTTTAAGGCTTTATTAACCTTTCCCACTCTCTTATTACACCTTCAATGATGAAGATGATGAATTATGTAGGTGTGCAGTACTGATGGCGATGAAGGTGGTGCAGTATCTTCGCCCTCGGCCGTAACTTCTATTTCTGCTAAAACATTGGTGTGACTCATCTCTTCGTCCGAGTGATGAACATAGTTATGGGGTGTTACAGAACCGCAGACACTGCGAAATCCCACAATTTAGTGAAAACTCTGCGCAACATAATTAGTAATATTTTTTTTAAGAATCCGCAGTACGTGAACCGCGATACAGCGAGGGACGACTGTACAAGTAATTAAGTAATACCTCTTCTTTTTCTGCTTTCACACGTCAAAATGTCTGTGAAAAGAGTGATAGTAAACTACTTAACTACTTACTGTACTTAATGTGTTATATCATTTCCTAAAAAAACAGCAGACTGGTTTAACTTTACCTGCTACATACCAAAGTGTCACAACATTACTGAGTTCTCTGCTCTTAGATCTTGTAGAAACAGAAAGAGAGACAAGGTTTTTAATAGTAATTTTATAACCACAAAAATGTGTGGAGAATGCTTAATCAGTTTCAAGGTTAAAGTAATCACTACATTGTTTGTTGCCTTTGAATCTCCACAGGCTTGGCCCACTGGCTTGTTATTATGATCCCCCAGAGTTGAATTCCGACCTCAGCGGGAAACTCCTCTCTCAGCTAGACAACTGTGACAGCTCCCAAGTCAAAAGGGTATTTTTCACTTACCTATGCTTACCCAAACTTTCACATTTATCTTCTATGGCCAAAGGTGAAGTAATTGTTTCATGAATCTCAGTCGTGTTATAATTACTCCTTTTTTCCCCTTCTCTCACACAAGCTGAAGACACACCTTGTCAGTTCTCTGAGGTCATTTTCAAGTCCCGCTCAAATAATACAAGACCTAAGCAGTAGTGTTACCTCAATGTCTGCCAAAGACATTGCAGCAATTCCTGCCACCAATCTCACAGAGGCTCTCAAAAATATAGGACCAACCATTCGATGGACACGGAGCCAGCTGCATACTCTTATCAAGAAACATCTGGGTGATAAGAAAGTGAGTGGATTGGGCTAACAGTTTGTCTCAGATAGCTGCCCTCTTCTTCTTGATACTTATCTTATTCTACTCCCCCTCAGTGTAAACAGATATCAGGGATGGAACTGATGGAACTTCAGTCAGTTGCAGAAGGTTTGCCAAACTGTGTACTGAAACAGGTTAAAGCTGCAGAGGTCCTGAATGAACCAGAGGGTCTAAAGAACATCTCCATGCGACTGAGGAAGGGACAGCTTATGGCCATGCTGGTGGGGGTGAGTGCTTCATGTTTCTTCATTACTTCACAACAAGTAGATTTTATCACACACAAAAACCATTTATACTTTGATTCAATTACTAAGCATACTGTTAAAAGAGTTAAATGTTTTCCTGTAGATGCTTGGGGAAATGCGTCCTCCAGAGCTGGTGTCAAAGTTGTCTTGTCAATTGCTTAGCATAATTTCTGTTAAAACTTTGGCCAATGCAAACATCATCTCTTTGGACCAAGTGACAAACAAAACTTGGACTCGGTCACAGGTAATGTCCCTGAAAACCTCCACTCATGTAGTTTTGTTGTATTGTTTTGTTAAGTTTCCTATTTAGTTTAAATACATTACTCCAAAAAATATGTGGCTAATTTCTTGATTTTTTTCACTCTGTTTCACTCAAAAAGTGGTGCCACTTATGGTGTGTTTTTACTTAGGCAGCATATCTGGCAAAGAAGATGGCTGACCTAAAACAGCTTCAGTTTAGGTGAGATAAACATGTTGCGGACAAAATGCCTGAAGCTACTTTTAGCTGTCTACTTTGTGACAGAAAGCATTGTATTAATTTCATTTTTAGGGCCTGTCTGTCTAAACTTGTCCATGAAGGTTCTTGTTGAAGTACCCCTAAAAGAAGCACTGACTCACTGCAACTCTCATAAATCCTTTATACTGGCAGTCCTTTGACCTTTTTGATAGGTTACAAGTACAGAGAGATACAAGTGCAGCCTGTCAAAATATCATGATTTCTGTGACTTACCTTGTGGCTACACTGAATGCGTAATGTACATGAACAGATTGCAGAGCTTGTAAATGGTGCAAACATGTTGCGGATATCCTATCTATAAATTTATAGTAACATCAGTCCTAGGCTGCAACCTTATTGATTAGCCTCTGATGCCAACTTCTAATTGGCTGTGAATTGTCTAACATGTTGGTCAGGGATGACTCATTGCCATAAATAGTACAGATTTATGACTCATCATTGAGCAATTAAAGCCATACCTACTGCTCAGCAATATTGCTCAAATCTAAACAACATGGTTGCATTATCACAAAAATCAAATAATCTCAAACTGGTTTCTTGAACATGAAAATTAGTTCAGTTTATTCAAATGGCCACTGCAGTCACCAGATCCACAATCTGCGGTATTGTATCACTTCCTGTTCCGGAGCACAGTGGTGTTTTGTGGTCTGTTAGCTGGTTAATCTATATACCTCGATTTATCTGGATAACTGCATATTTCAGTGTAATCTTCACCTGCTTTATATAGAGCACACTCTTTGCTGAATCACCAGTATTCTGATTATTCACTTTATTTGTTTTTAGAAATTCGCTAGCTTAGTTCTTAGGTGACTCATTAGCAGCATGGCTTCTTCTCCTGTCCCTCCTGCACTTTCCTGCTCTGAGTGTCACATGTTTAGTTACTCCTCGGCCTCCTTTAGCAGTAATGGTACTTTTAATAACTGTAGTCTGTTTGTAGCTCTGGAGGCCAGGCTTTCTGAATTGGAGACTTGGCTCTGCACCCTGGAAAATCCTATAGCTAGCCAGGCACCTGTAGTCAGTGCGGACCATGGTAGCTCAGCCGCCGTTAGCTCCCCCAGCAGATCCCGAGCAGCAGGGAAAGCAGGCTGGCTGGGTGACTGTGAGGAGGAAGCGTAGTCCTAAACAGAAGCCCCGGGTACACCACCAACCTGTTCACGTCTCTAACCATTTTTCTCCACTCGGCGACACACTCGCCGAGGAACAAACTCTGGTTATTGGCGACTCTGTTTTGAGAAACGTGAAGCTAGCGACCATAGTCAAATGTCTTCCAGTGCTCGAAGCACAGGTCGAGGAGGAGGAGTAGCAGCAATCTTCAATTTTAGTAATTAAACAAAGACCCAGACAGAGTTTTAATTCTTTTGAAAGCCTGACTCTTAGTCTTGCCCACCCTAATTGGGAAATTATCAGTCTAATTGGGAAAATAATTATAGTGGGTGATTTTAACATTCATGTAGATGCTGAGAATGACAGCCTCAGCACTGCATTTAATCTATTATTAGATTCAACTGGCTTCTCTCAAAATGTAAAGGAGCCCACCCACCACTTTAATCATACTTTGGATCTTGTCCTGACATATGGCATAGAAACTGAAGACCTAACAGTATTCCCTGAAAGCCCCCTCCTGTCTGATCATTTCTTAGTAACATTTACATTTACTTTAATGGATTACACAGCATTGGGGAATACAGTTTTATTACAATAGAAGTCTTTGTGAAAGTGCTGTAACTAAGTTTAGGATCTAATTCCTTCATTATTACGCTCTTCAGTGTCATGTGCCAACACAGTGCAGAGCAGCTACCTAAACTCTGCTCCCAGTGAGGTAGATTATCTAGTCAATAGCTTTACATCCTCACTGCGTACGACTTTGGATACTGTGGTTCCTCTGAAAAGGAAAGCTTCAAATCAGAAGTGCCTGACTCCGTGGTATAATTCACAAATGTGCAGCTTAAAGCAGATAACCCATAAGCTGGAGAGGGAATGGCGTCTCACTAAATTAGAAGATGCTCATTTAGCCTGGAAAAAGAATTTGTTCCTCTATAAAAAATAAATAAATAAAAAAGTGCTCAGTAAAGCTAGGACATCTTACTATTCATCATTAATTGCAGAAAATAAGAACAACCCCAGGTTTCTTTTCAGCACTGTAGCCAGGCTGACAAAGAGTCTGAGCTCTGTAGAGCCGATTATTCCTTTCACTTTAACTAGTAATGACTTCATGGATTTCTTGTTGGATACATTGTTATGCAGATGATAATCAGCTTTATCTATCCATGAAGCCAGATGATACACATCAATTAGTTAAACTGCAGGAATGTCTTAAAGACATTAAGGCCTAGATGACCTCTAATTTCCTGCTTCTAAATTCAGATAAAACTGAAGTTCTTGTACTCGGCCCCACAAATCTTAGAAACATGGTGTCAAACCAGATACTTACTCTGGATGGCATTACCTTGGCCTCCAGTAACACTGTGAGAAATTTGGAGTCATTTTTGACCAGGATATGTCCTTCAATGCACATGTTAAACAGATATGTAGGACTGCTTTTTTGCATTTGTGCAATATTTCTAAAATTAGAAACATCCTTTCTCAGACTGATGCTGAAAAGTTAATCCATGCATTTATTACTTCTAGGTTGGACTATTATAATTCATTATTATCAGGCTGTCCAAAAAGCTCCCTGAAAAGCCTTCAGCTGATTCAAAATGCTGCAGCTAGAGTACTGATCAGGGACTAGAAAGAAAGAGCAAATTTCTCCCATATTGGCTTCTCTTCATTGGCTCCCTGTTAAATCTAGAGTAGAATTTAAAATCCTTCTCCTAACATACAAGGTCTTGAATAATCAGGCCCCATCTTATCTCAAAGACCTCATAGTACCATATCACCCCAATAGAGCACTTCATTCTCAGACTGCTGGCTTACTTGTGGTTCCTAGGATACTTCAAAGTAGAATGGGAGGCAGAGCCTTCAGCTTTCAGGCCCCTCTTCTGTGGAACCAGCTCCCAGCTTGGATTCAGGAGATAGACACACTCTCTATTTTCAAGATTAGGCTTAAAATTTTCCTTTTTAATCATGCTTATAGTTAGGGCTGGATCAGATGACCCTGAACCACCCCTTAGTTATGCTGCTATAGGCCTAGGCTGCTGGGGAGGGGGGGAGTCCCATAATGCACTGTTTCTTTTCATTCATCTTATTTACTTGTTTATACTTCACTCTGTATTTAATCATTATTATTAATCTCTGGCTGTCTTCCACAGCATGTCTTTTGTCCTGTCTTTCTTCCCTCAGCCCAACCGGTCATGGCAAATGACTGCCCCTCCCTGAGCCTGGTTCTGCTGGAGGTTTCTTCCTGTTAAAAGGGAGTTTTTCCTTCCCACCATCGTCAAGTGCTTGCTCATAGGGGGTCGTTTTGACTGTTGGGTTTTCTCTGTGTTATTGTAGGATCTTTACCCACAATACGAAGCGCCTTGAGGCGACTGTTTGTTGTGATTTGGCAAAATATATATAAAAAAAAATTGAATTGAATCCA